>NQII01006273.1:23940-55645 GCA_002778355.1 Clitarchus hookeri
TAGGAGAGAGAGAGAGAGAGAGAGGGCGGCAGAGAAGTGGCAGAGATGTCAGAAGATAGCTGAAGCTTGGATGCCAAGCGGGTTGTGAACCAACAGGAGACATTAGCTCACCTGAACTAACCCTGGCTCCAAGTGTTCCCTGTGGCATGTACGGACATCTCTTTATGGGAAGGGGCCGTGTCTGTGACGAGGCTAGAATAAGTAGTGATGTCGCCTGTGGCGCGTCAAAGTTTTATTGCAGTTGTCATAGGCGTCCATTTGTATTTCCGAGGCAAGCAAAACTGACAGTTTACATACATAACAAAGGAAAATAGAGTGACTATAACTCTTGTGATAGCTGTAAGTCTACTTAACCTCTTTTCACTAATAATTCCTTCAATGATGTTATGTTTGTTAAAAGTTAAACATTTACTGAACCTGAAATAACTTAACAGGATAATGTAGCATACCATTTGATATTAAAATTGTGACACATTGTGTATATGTTTTTTCAGTCAGACAGAACAAAAGGAAAGGACAGATAAATATTCCAAAGGACCTGAAAATATTTCACTGTTCTTGCGATTTCATCACGGAGATGTTGAACCGACCATTAGCTTGGGAGCTACTATCCACTATAGCTTTATGCAGAGTTGCCAATTGAAACAGCACAACCCAATGCCTTTCGTGGTGGGACCTCAATTCCATTCAAACACTGCGTGTACAAGTTTGTAGTTCAGTCGCAGCAAATCACATTTTACTCATGTTAGTACACATCAACAAGGGGGCCGGGCCCAAGTCACAATTGACAGTATGACCAGTGTCAAAGGTTCCTTTCTTGTTTCCCCCATCAGCCACTTGTGGTATATTCATGGCATGAGAATTGTTCATACCTAGCCCCACCTCCTTTATATGGGTGACACCAGGACTTGGCAACTAAATACTTGCTGGAATGCATGTGTGAAGGCTGGCATAATGTTGTCTGGCTGGCATAGTGCACCGGAGAAAAATCTGTGGGCACCTGAAGACTAAGACAAGCAAATTCTTATAAGGAAGCTTCTTTCTTGGCAATACTGGGCACCGGGGCTTTCAAGTGAGGCTGCTAGTTGTTGGCATCTGCTTAAATTTTCCACGACAGGGGCATCACAGTTGTGGAACCTACAAAACTTAACACTAGGAGTGCAAGTTGGGCAGTGTCAGGCAGCTCACTGCAAAGAAAAGTGGTCTCTGACTTCGGGTCTTATACGTTACAAGGTGGGCCCTTTCTGCCTGATTGGAGTAGTGTGCATTAGTGCTGAACTGGTCACATTTTTACTGATACCAGAACAAACCGATACCTCCTTGTTGACACAGCCAATATGCTATACTGATACAATGGACGTATGAGTAATGAAGTGAATGAGTTCTACTAGCACTAAAAGTACATATTTTGGGAAACGTGTAATGGTGAGACAGTAGTAATGATATGAAGAGAACGTTTAATTTTTTTTGTGAAGTAAGCAATTGGGTTTTAAGTATTTCAGTATTTCAGATGTTTTTGCAGTTGTAGTTTTATGTTGTGACATGGCAGGTAACTAAGATTACTTATTCAATTTTAATTTTTTGCATCTCCTGAAAATAAAAATAATTATATTTAAATAAATTTATCTACAGATAATGCGAATGATGTGGTAACAAATGAAGGTTACAAGGTCAAAAACATGAATGTCCATATTTGCTAGTTTTGAATAAAATGTGATTGAAGCTATAAACTCCTCCCCTGGAAGTGGTACTTCCAAGGTCTGTTATTTTGAACTCTCATATCTGTAACAGTTATGCTTCGGCATGTCAGTAGTACTGATAATTCTCAGATGACACCATAACCTCATTTTCTGTAATAATGGTTAATCATCCNCTTCGGCATGTCAGTAGTACTGATAATTCTCAGATGACACCATAACCTCATTTTCTGTAATAATGGTTAATCATCCATTTCCCTTGTCCCCTTCAAATTGTTATGCCTATAGGCTTAAATAGGATATTAGAGGTAATGGTAAGATCTAATTTTTGTAAAGTGTAATTTAGACAATTTTTGAACTTGTGAAATAAATTAGGCAGTTCAGTATCGTGAGGCACTCCTTTTATATTAATACAAGGATGTATGTTTGGTGATATTTTTCAGCTGTGGTATTTAGTTTGTTTTGCTGTGCAGGTGGGAAAAATTGTAAGGTTGGCACCACAGAGATGGTAGATAATTAGGTCGTCGTGGGANTTTGTTTTGCTGTGCAGGTGGGAAAAATTGTAAGGTTGGCACCACAGAGATGGTAGATAATTAGGTCGTCGTGGGATGATACATAAGGTAAGCAGACTGGGCCAATGAGGAGTTATCTTGTTCATCGATGTGGGTGTTCAATGCCATGTTATAAGCAACAGTAATCATCAGAACACTGGAAGGTGGTTGTAATGGTGCATTGGTCAAATCTTTTTAAAGTAATAAGAATGGGCGGAACAGTTTCACTCTTGCAGATAGAATGCCTCACAGAGAAAATTTATAACATGTAAGTTAGTAAGATTTACGCAAGGCGGCATCAAGGTCTTTTAGCTAGAGGCTCGTGCCCTAGCTCGTATGGTTTGCATGTGCATAACTGGACAAAAGTTTCATCAGTTCAGTTTAAAATAATGCAGTAATATGGTGCAGTTTTTGCGACGTAGCAAGTGCCTTGCGATAAACTCAGACGTGAGTCAGTGTGAAGTGTTTTCTGGAATGAGTGCGACATGAACAAAGGAAAATAAACATAAAAATAACTAAATATCTGGTCTTTGTCTTTTTAACTTTATCAACATTTTTAAGGTTTTTACAATAAAATAGTTCCTGCGCAGTGAACAGGTAAGGATCGCAGGAATATTACAGGTGTGTATTTCATCGGAGCCGGCTAGTAGAAAGCTACAGTAGTTCAGTAGTTGTGAAACAATTATGTCATCCCTGCTATCCTGTCTTTTTTGTTCCACTCTGGCCAAGAGGCCCGAAGTGTAGCAATGTGTGTGTGCTGTAAATTTGTTTTTTCAAAAGTCGTAGTTTCTGTCAAGTCAGGAAACAGTGATGAGGGCTGTGAGATGTTCGATGGTATTCTTTTANTTTTTCAAAAGTCGTAGTTTCTGTCAAGTCAGGAAACAGTGATGAGGGCTGTGAGATGTTCGATGGTATTCTTTTATTTAGAGTACTTTCTGGAAACACAGCTGTTTATTAATTTTGGCGTAGTTTGGCTCACGTCGAAACCTAAATGCACCNTTTAGAGTACTTTCTGGAAACACAGCTGTTTATTAATTTTGGCGTAGTTTGGCTCACGTCGAAACCTAAATGCACCATGGTTCTCACCAATGTATGGAGGGATGCTTTGTACCTTGCGATGCCCTTATTAGGGAATATATTTGGCACAATGCAATATCAGATACCAATGGAAATTAAGGGGTGGAAGAAATGAATGGTGGCATTGTTAGCTGAGTGTGCCCACTCCAACCTCACAGAAGTAAACTGGCTGACACAATGGACAGATCCAGGACCGCGATGGCCATGTTTATTTAAAGACTAACTGTAATAGATTCTGAGATGCTGTCTGTTTTGTTGTATTACAACTGTTTCGTGTGTGTGCGCTGTGTAAAGCGTGTGAACTGCATAACTGTCAATAAATCTCTGAGCAAAATTATCAACATTTAATTTGTTTTTGGATATGGTGCCTTTATTTACTAACTTTTTTCATCCATCTATACCGACTGAGTGAGTCGAGTTGGTGCTTCGGTCGTTGCTGTTTGAGGACTTCAATGTTACAACTTGGCACTTAACGTGGGGCAAGGATTGTAAACATGCCTGAGAAGTATGTCGCAACATGGCTGCCCATCTATGGGGTAAATATTACAGACATGCCGGAAAAGTATGTCAAAACAGCTGTAGTGCCCAGATTTTCTACACTCCTGAGAAATTAACTGCGGCCACTACAATACAAAATGGCAATAAGACAGCAGTTCCAGACGAGACAGCAAGGGAGACAACAAGCAAGATGACGATGAGACGTTGAGCACTAAGGATTCATGGACCAGACATGGGAATCAAGTCACCACAACGCCTGTTCCAGCAGGATAACAGCATCTTACCACATTAAATATCAACCGCCAATGAAGCTATCAAATTCCAAGTTAATTTGGCACCAGTTGTTGTTTTGTAATTATTTAAAATTCTTTGTGATGTCAAGTGGTATTATAGCTTTAAAATTGAAAGACTGAAGCCAGTCTGAGACCTTACTAAATTTAAAGGAATTTAATACAAATCGCAGGTATAAATGGTGCGTTATTTGGATAATGAGTTAAAGTAAGTAATTGGTAGGTTAGGATCTGTGTGTAACCTTATGAGAGATAAAGTAGTTACTAGCAATGTCCCAAAGTAAAGTAGTTACTATCAATGTTCCGAAGTCTTCACCTGAAAATCAGCATAATCAGCCATATATTTTGATGTGGTCGTGAGGTTACCAGGGCTGGTTAAGTCGGTTTAGCTAATGATGGGGTTGTCAGTTGACGGCCCAGGGACCCTGGTTGCCCTACAATCAATGACACTATTTCACTTGTTGAGTTGTTCATTCATTGCACTTGTTACAAATGAATAATGCATGAATAATATAACAAAAATGGCCTCGGCCCTTACGCTGCGAAAACACGTGGTTTTATGTTCAAAACGCTGTTTCGTTAAAAACTCTCACGACGATAGTACGGTGGCTCTCCCCTCAGTACGTTAAAATAGAGTACAAAGGTTCCGGTAATTAAGATTATACTATTGCAGTTAAGATCATTACAGCTTACATGGTACTGAGAACCTCGCGGAGCGAGAGACTTACACCGCCTGTCTGATTCGTTGCTGAGATGAACTACGGCGAGAATGGAGTCCGCTTCCACCACAAGTGGCACGAAGCCGAAGCCAAGCGGTGAAAAGATGAAGCACAACCTGACCTCGCATGCATAACGTCCTGGAACAGGATTAGGTGATGACATATTATATGCATTAAATTGAAACATAATTACTCTTAAGTAATTGCACTTTAAAAGCTATTACATTTCTCATAAGTGTGTGCAATTCACTGCTGAGGATGCGCTTGCATTACACTCACCACAGCGTTGCCAATTATAGAATGAAAAACATCCCTGGCTGTGTATGCGATTACGGTTTTTATGTCTGTTGTTATTCGGAACACTGATAAATTACACTTTGTAGCGTGTGTGTGTGTGTGTGTGTGTGTCTCTCTCTCTCTCTCTCTCTCTCTCTCGCCCACAAGCCAGTTGGCGTCGTGTAGCTGGTGCAGTTGAAACGACTGCGGCAGTCGGAGTGGGCACAAAGGAGCTCGTGAACACGTGATTCCTGTCAAACGCAACCTTCCCCCTCCACTGGTGACTAATTGATTGCGCAGTCCCCTAGGTGTGCCATTACGCCGCTAGGCACAACAGGCAGTGGGTGGTTTCAGCTTGGCGTGGCTTCAGTGAATAAAGCCTGCACCTCTGGGAGCTGATTTCAGTTGCCTCTGGGGGTTCAGGGTGTTGACCCCGGCAATGCTGACATCCCGTGACATGCATTTGGGAACGGGGTGTGTCCCCACCACATGTGATGCATGCTAGGCGGATCAGCCGATGCGGTGGCGGAGAGTGGTGGTAGACCCCTACTCCTCTGACTCCTCTTTGCTGCTGCTGCGGTGTGGTCGTCGGCATGATGTGGCTGTTGGCAAGGGGTAAGGAGAGGGCCCCAGTGAAGGGCTGCGAAATCCCGTTACACTCGCCCCGTCGCTTTGGCCAGCGTCCTCCGGTGTGATGTCCCCTACCGTTGGTCCTGCTGAGGGTGCTGCGGCAGGGCTATCAAGAGAGTTATCCTATGGGGAGCTCTGTCTCACAAGTGTGTGTGGCGACTCGCCATCAGCGGCGTCCATGGTGTCCAGCGTCGTTACGATGCTGCGGAGTGACCCTTCCAGGCCTGCAGTCATGCGTGCGGTGATGTTCGGCCCACCTGGTGTGGTCCTTTCCCACTCTCATACGTAACTGCGTCTTGAGAGATCTTGGATGCGCCTCTCGGTGGGGTTTGACCTTGGGTGGTATATTGGGGTTGTATGGTGTTTTACCCCCCAACGAGTACACAGCTCACGCCAGTACCTCCCAGTGAACTGGGTACCGTTGTCTGAGTAATGTCTGTAGGTACCCCCCAACGAGGGTAGAACTCCATTTTCTAGTGCCCGCGCAATTGTGCATGCTCGTGCGCTGGAGACTGGGTAAGTTTCGGTCCACCTGTAAAATGTGTCGCTCACGACCAGGATGAACCTCTTACCTGTGGAAGTGCGTGGGTAGGGGCCCATGAGATCCAGGGACACCGTCTCGAATGGTTCCTTCGGCACCCTGGGTTGCTGTTGGGTCACCCCATCTGTTCTCCTGTTCTTGAAGTGGTTCCAGGGGACGCACTCCTTCACATACCTGCGTACATTCCTGCTTGCTCCTGGCAAGTGAAAATGCATGTGGAGATTCCTGGCTATTGTGGGTGTGCCTTAGTACCTGTTCTCGTGCTCCTGTCGGTTCATTAGAGGCACCAGGTTGCATCGGGATGCTGCCGACGGGTCTCTACGTGCGTGTCCCGGATGCGCCATCACNGGTTCATTAGAGGCACCAGGTTGCATCGGGATGCTGCCGACGGGTCTCTACGTGCGTGTCCCGGATGCGCCATCACTCACCATCTCCCTGTACGAGTCCCGTCTTTTTGGCCCATGTTTATGCACATTGTTGTTGGGCATCGATTACTAATGTCTTGTGCTCATCGAGCCTGGGTCCTGTGTCTGGTGCTGTCTCTATGGCGTTGCAGATTACCTGTATGTTGCCTGTTGTTGCAATGTTGACAGTAGGGTGTAGTAAGTCGTCCCTGTCGAAGGCTACCTCGGCGCCTGGTGTCCTGAACAGGTCTTCGGCCAGTTGATTCTCTGCTACGGGAACATGTTGCACAACGAAGTCGTACAATTGTAACAACAGTGCCCACCTGGCGAGTTTGCTCCTGACTTCCTTCGTGGAATGTAGCCAGAGTAGGCACCTGTTGTTGGTTCGTAGAGTAAAGCTCTGGTACTCGAGGTACACTCTGTAACGCTTCACTGTCCAAACCACTGCCAAACATTCCCTCTCATTTATGTCATTACGACCCTCAGTCGGACCAAACTTGGCACTACTATAGTCAGTGATCTGGCGCTCATAGTTGTTGCCTAACTGAAGTAGCACGGCACCTAGGCCCTTCTCACTGGCGTCTGTTTGTAGGTATAGGTGACGACTGAGGTTAAGACGTGCAAGGGTTGTGCACTGCCGGAACCTCTTCAGTTCCTGGAATCAGCTTTCGTGCTCGCTATTCCACTGGAATTTACGGTTTGGAGGACAGCATGTCTGTTAGGGGCGCTGTTATCGTTGCGAAGTCCCTAATGTTTTCTCTCAGCCAGTTGAGCAACCCTAAGAACTTCCTGATCTGTTTGCGTATTCTGGGTGCCTCATGTTGGTCTATGAGGGACAGTTGTTCCGGTATTGGTCTACTGCCGTGTTCGTGCACTAGGTGCCCAAGGAACTGGCTGCTTGGTTTCCCTATGTGGCACTTCTGGTTTGCACATGTTAATTTATTAATTCCTAGGCTCTCCAGTACCAGTGATAGGTGTTTTATATGGTCTTCCCAGTTCCCCGACCAGATGATCACGTCCAGGTATGCGAAGGTAAAATCGCCTACATATGCGTCAAGCACTTGTACCATCATGGCTTGGAAGGTGACTGGTGCGCATTTTAACCCGAAGGGCAAGGCACAGAACTGGAAGCATCGCCCATCAGGGGCGGTGAACGCTGTCTTGTGACTGTCCTCTGGCTTGATTGGGACCTGCCAGTAGCCGCTGCGCAAGTTCAGTGAGGTCATGACCTTCGCTTTTCGTAGAGAAGGATGCATGTGTAATGCATCCTTCACATTGATGTATGGTGGTGGTGCGCTTTGTGTTATCAAATTAAGGGTGCGAAAGTCCACACAGAAGCGCCATGTTCCATCTTTCTTGGTTGCTAACATGATTGCGCTGTTGTACTTGCTGTGTGTGTGGGCTCGATGACGCCTTCGGCTAACATCTCCCTGATCTGATCTTTGATGATGGCACGCTGGTGTCGTTGGTAGCTGCGTGGCCCTGCGAAAAGTGGGCGGTTGTGCTCCAATGGGATTGCATGTTCGGCAATAGTCGTTCGTCTTAGGCGATCTGCGTCCGCAAGCACATCCCGTCTTTCCTGAAGGATTTTCTGCACCATCCCACTGTATGCTTCTGCACCTTGTGGTCAAGTTCGTCCAACTGGACGCCTGGTGTGCAATTTTTGGTCCGCGGTTCGAGTTCGTAAAGTGTGTGCCGTCCTTTTTGGACAAAAAGGATCCTGCGGGCACCTGGCTCTACTATGGTGTTTTGTTCTGTGAGCCAGGGTATACAAAGTATGGCATCTTCCCGCAGGTCCACCGACACTAGAGCTGTAGTGGTTGTCTCTAAATCTCTAATTCGGACAGTGATAGTCATTTCTCCGAAGGTTTGCCATGTGTGTTGGTGTGTGGCTAGATGTATGGTTTGTTTTGCCGGTCTTATCGCTTCCTCATTTACGAACCCTGTTCTCGCGAAGTTGTGTGATGCTGCTGTACTAGTGCTAAACACTTGATGTTATTTAAGGTGATTGGTCTCCTGATCATCCTGTGTGTGTCCTTGGTTATCTGTTGTAGTGCAATTTGTTGGGTGGGTTTTGCTGTGACTTTAGGTTGACGTGTCTTCTGTTGAGGTTTTGGCCTTGAGTGGTGAGCGCCTGGCTAGTTTCCCCGCTGGTGGTTTCCTGTTGTTAAGCTATGCCAGTGGTATTACTGGCCTGAACAGTACCTGCATGAAAAAGGGGGGCCTTCCCTTCTAACTGCCCCTGCTTGTTTGTTCTTAGCTGCCACGTTTGGGTGAGCGGGTATGGGTGGTACAATATTCCCTGTTCTGTAGTGCTGTTTGGCTCACCCCTTTCCAGCTAAGTTCAGCTGATGGCTGCGAGCTCCCTGTCCACGCACTGTGATCATGGGGCCGTGATTGGTGTGGTCTGTCCTGTTCTCTGCGATGCACTTTGTTATCTGTGTTGGCCGGGTCTAATAATGCGGTGGACCTCATGAATTGTTCTACACTGCCATGTATTAGGGGTGCCAGGGCCAATTTGAATTCAGATCTCACAGTTNGGTGGACCTCATGAATTGTTCTACACTGCCATGTATTAGGGGTGCCAGGGCCAATTTGAATTCAGATCTCACAGTTGAGGCTATTACCTCTAAAATGTCAGGGTCTAGCATATTGGGATACAAGTGTCTAATGATATTAATTTTTCGTGTGGCAATCGCTGTCAGTGTCTCGCAATCCTCCTGTGGCTCTGAGGAAGGCACTTTGAAACTCGNTTAATTTTTCGTGTGGCAATCGCTGTCAGTGTCTCGCAATCCTCCTGTGGCTCTGAGGAAGGCACTTTGAAACTCTGCTCATTGTATGCCATAGTGGTCAATGGACCACCACAATGTGCGTGCCTCCCCGGATAACTGGCCTCCAATGCAGCTAGGCTGCTCCGCTTCGCCCACACAGTACCTGCTTAACCATCCTGTGCAGTGGCTCAGGAACGCCTGCGGGTCCTCCTTGGTGTGTCCCACGAAGGTTGGTAGAGATTGGAACTGGGCTGTCATCGTACCCGTCCCTGTGGTAGGTGATGTCACTGCTGGGGTTGTTCTGGCCTCCTGGTGTGCAGAGGCCACGTGAAGCCAGGTGTTGTGTGCAGTACCAATGGGTTTCCTTAAGGTGTTGCTGCTCCCTCCATGCCTGTTGAGTGCCCCCATCGGGCTGTGTTGTCGGCTGCTGTGTTCACTGCCTTCATGAAAGGGGTATGGCGTCGTTGCCCGTGGTACTTCCGCGTACTATTCGTACCCGAAACGTCCCGAGGTGTTACTGACAATGTCCCGTTCGATTGTTCGCACAGTTCGTACACACTCGTCGCACTGAATTCTGCCACGGTGGTCTGTGGTCGCGCGCTCTGTTCCCGTGAAGCACTCGGCGTGGTAATTCTAGCTACAAATTACGCACGATAGCATTCCGTCACCTATTCGTGCGCAAACGATCTGCTTCGCGCACCGTCGCACTAAGGGGTATTAAGCCTAAAAACCTGGCCAAAAACATTTTTATGCTATATTTTATAGAAAATGTGTATCGTAGTAGTTTGTCACTCTAACTTTATTAAAAAAAAAAAAAAACATTTTAGAGCGGTAAGGGGAAAGACGTATATTTTTCAATAAAAATTAGGTAATTTTACTTGTTTATTTAGTTGTAGAAAATAATTAAAAGTAACACAATACAAAAATAATACAATAAATTCAAATTTACAAAAGACCCTCAGTTTCCTCCTCATCTTCATCAGTTTCCTCCTCATCTTCATTATTATGCTCTGAATCACTTGATGCAGAGAATTGGCTTGGTGTTAACAATTCTATTGCATTTTTGGAGAATACTTGTTTAAGAATCTTGGATTTGGGACGGATGCTTGTTATATACGGGTCTGATGTCAACAAAGGCCTATTAAGTATGTCTTTATTGCAGGCTGTTCTGGAATATTTCCGAGAGTAATTTTGTTAGTATTGACGAAAGTGCTTGTTCCTGGCATTTGCTGCTTCTCCTGATAGTTGCCTAGTCTGTAAAATAGAATGTGAGATGACACTGGGCGCGTGTGTTACTATTTAATGTAATGTCGGTGACATTGGCTGGCAATTATAATTGTTGACATAGTGTTTAGCAATATCAAGTGCGTATTCCGAAAATTTATCTACATCTATTTGGAAATCCGAGGATAACACATCTTAAACTATTTTTAATCTATGGATTAGCTCTTGGTCTACTCCTATTAGCAAGGCAGCCATCTCGGGATCAGCAAAAAAATCGATGAGACGTGTTGCCGAATCCTGCTTTTGGCACGTCAACGAGCAATCCCAGTTTGTCTTTGAATTCTTTTTGGATTGCTACCTTCGCATTTGCTATCTTCTTCTTGTCATCTGCCATCGAAATGCGGCCTTTATGCACTTCTGCCTATCTTTTGTACGATAACTTCAAAAGCAAATAGAATTACAAACTTTTACCCACGTTCAAGTAGTTCAAGATTTCTCCTTGGTGAACTACACTGGTTTTCGAGAACAAAAACAAATGCAGGTCAATACGGGATATGTACCTGTTAAATTTCATCTAAGTATATCTAGCCGATTTGGCATGGTCGAATAACAAACAACAAGACCAACATTATTTTTACGGTCTTATTAGGACAAGCAAAAGAAGAAAAAACGTTAAAAAATAATGTGAATATTCGGGGGAAGTTTTTCGCGTGAGAATGAGAGAAGAAGAAAAGAGTTTAATACTTTATAATCACTGTTTAGTACAAATGAGTACAAAACCTTTGATATCACTATCTTTCGTAAAATACTTGTAAAAATAACACGCTTGTTAGGGGTTAGGGTTTACTTGAGGTAAAAGGCAATAGTCTGGCGAAATGACTCTTATAAATTGCTTAATTATGATGTACATACCTTCTTCTTCAATGCCCATGATAGATTTTTCACTCAAATCACTTGGAAAAGTATTTTAAATAATTATGAAAAGTTGATAAAAAATAGAGTGCCGAGAACAGAGACGTGCGTATCAAACAAAGCCTATGATCCAACTACCAGCACGGCCAAGCGTTGGGCACTGCGAGGGTGGTATTTTTACCAGGTGGAGGGAATATTCACTACCTGTTTTGAGACTTAAGGTTGGCCACATCCATAAAAGTTTACAATTGAGATATATGGCCAGGTTTTAAGGCTAAATACCTGTTAGTGCGTCGGTTGCGAAAAATATTTATAATTGCATTTTCTAAAATTAGTTCATTTGGGTTTGAGTCGAAAATTTTTTCTTGTGGCTGCTCGCGTTCATACTGGCCGCGTGGCTGTTGATGCTGAAGTTGTTTCGGAAAACTCGCGGTTTGGTACAAAATGACACTTGTTTTCTATTCAAGGGACTGCTATCTGCATTTTCTAATAGCTTACTGTTGTTTATGTGAATGTTTTGCGTGAGTCGTGCGTCCGTTAATTCCCCACACGGACATTTATTTGGTAGGAATGGATTTCGTTCATTTGTTGGTCTCACGCATTTAAGGCACAAAATTTCTGATTTACCATTAGTCATGGTCCAATTTAATTTTCCTGTATTCCGTCGTATATAATCCATTCACGGTATCTTCGATACTTTTGAAAAGAACCTTTGAAAAATCACCCTAGCCGTTAGCCACNTTAATTTTTCGTGTGGCAATCGCTGTCAGTGTCTCGCAATCCTCCTGTGGCTCTGAGGAAGGCACTTTGAAACTCGGCTCATTGTATGCCATAGTGGTCAATGGACCACCACCATGTGCGTGCCTCCCCGGATAACTGGCCTCCAATGCAGCTAGGCTGCTCCGCTTCGCCCACACAGTACCTGCTTAACCATCCTGTGCAGTGGCTCAGGAACGCCTGCGGGTCCTCCTTGGTGTGTCCCACGAAGGTTGGTAGAGATTGGAACTGGGCTGGCGTAGTACCCGTCCCTGTGGTAGGTGATGTCACTGCTGGGGTTGTTCTGGCCTCCTGGTGTGCAGAGGCCACGTGAAGCCAGGTGTTGTGTGCAGCACCAATGGGTTTCCCTAAGGCGTTGCTGCTCCCTCCATGCCTGTTGAGTGCCCCCATCGGGCTGTGTTGTCGGCTGCTGTGTTCACTGCCCTCATGAAAGGGGTATGGCCTCGTTGCCCGTGGTACTTCCGCGTACTATTCGTACCCGAAACGTCCCGAGGTGTTACTGACAATGTTCCGTTCGATTGTTCGCACAGTTCGTACACACTCGTCGCACTGAATTCTGCCACGGTGGTCTGTGGTCGCGCGCTCTGTTCCCGTGAAGCACTCGGCGTGGTAATTCTAGCTACAAATTACGCACGATAGCATTCAGTCACCTATTCGTGCGCAAACGATCTGCTTCGCGCACCGTCGCACTAAGGGGTATTAAGCCTAAAAACCTGGCCAAAAACATTTGTATGCTATATTTTATAGAAAATGTGTATCGTAGTAGTTTGTCACTCTAACTTTATTTAAAAAAAAAAAAAAAAAAACATTTTAGAGCGGTAAGGGGAAAGACGTATATTTTTCAATAAAAAATAGGTAATTTTACTTGTTTATTTAGTTGTAGAAAATAATTAAAAGTAACACAATACAAAAATAATACAATAAATTCAAATTTACAAAAGACCCTCAGTTTCCTCCTCATCTTCATCAGTTTCCTCCTCATCTTCATTATTATGCTCTGAATCACTTGATGCAGAGAATTGGCTTGGTTTTAACAATTCTATTGCATTTTTGGAGAATACTTGTTTAAGAATCTTGGATTTGGGATGGATGCTTGTTATATACGGGTCTGATGTCAACAAAGGCCTATTAAGTATGTCTTTATTGCAGGCTGTTCTGGAATATTTCCGAGAGTAATTTTGTTAGTATTGACGAAAGTGCTTGTTCCTGGCATCTGCTGCTTCTCCTGATAGTTGCCTAGTCTGTAAAATAGAATGTGAGATGACACTGGGCGCGTGTGTTACTATTTAATGTAATGTCGGTGACATTGGCTGGCAATTATAATTGTTTACATAGTGTTTAGCAGTATCAAGTGCGTATTCCGAAAATTTATCTACATCTATTTGGAAATCCGAGGATAACACATCTTAAACTATTTTTAATCTATGGATTAGCTCTTGGTCTACTCCTATTAGCAAGGCAGCCATCTCGGGATCAGCAAAAAAATCGATGAGACGTGTTGCCGAATCCTGCTTTTGGCACGTCAACGAGCAATCCCAGTTTGTCTTTGAATTCTTTTTGGATTGCTACCTTCGCATTTGCTATCTTCTTCTTGTCATCTGCCATCGAAATGCGGCCTTTATGCACTTCTGCCTATCTTTTGTACGATAACTTCAAAAGCAAATAGAATTACAAACTTTTACCCACGTTCAAGTAGTTCAAGATTTCTCCCTGGTGAACTACACTGGTTTTCGAGAACAAAAACAAATGCAGGTCAATACGGGATATGTACCTGTTAAATTTCATCTAAGTATATCTAGCCGATTTGGCATGGTCGAATAACAAACAACAAGACCAACATTATTTTTACGGTCTTATTAGGACAAGCAAAAGAAGAAAAAAACGTTAAAAAATAATGTGAATATTCGGGGGAAGTTTTTCGCGTGAGAATGAGAGAAGAAGGTTAAGAGTTTAATACTTTATAATCACTGTTTAGTACAAATGAGTACAACACCTTTGATATCACTATCTTTCGTAAAACACTTGTAAAAATAACACGCTTGTTAGGGGTTAGGGTTTACTTGAGGTAAAAGGCAATAGTCTGGCGAAATGACTCTTATAAATTGCTTAATTATGATGTACATACCGTCTCCTTCAATGCCCATGATAAATTTTTCACTAAAATCACTTGGAAAAGTATTTTAAATAATTATGAAAAGTTGATTAAAAATAGAGTGCCGAGAACAGAGACGTGCGTATCAAACAAAGGCTATGATCCAACTACGAGCACGGCCAAGCGTTGGGCACTGCGAGGGTGGTATTTTTACCAGGTGGAGGGAATATTCACTACCTGTTTTGAGACTTAAGGTTGGCCACATCCATAAAAGTTTACAATTGAGATATATGGCCAGGTTTTAAGGCTAAATACCTGTTAGTGCGTCGGTTGCGAAAAATATTTATAATTGCATTTTCTAAAATTAGTTCATTTGGGTTTGAGTTGAAAAATTTTTCTTGTGGCTGCTCGCGTTTATACTGGCCGCGTGGCTGTTGATGCTGAAGTTGTTTCGGAAAACTCGCGGTTTGGTACAAAATGACACTTGTTTTCTATTCAAGGGGCTGCTATCTGCATTTTCTAATAGCTTACTGTTGTTTATGTGAATGTTTTGCGTGAGTCGTCGTGCGTCCGTTAATTCCCCACACGGACATTTATTTGGTAGGAATGGATTTCGTTCATTTGTTGGTCTCACGCATTTAAGGCACAAAATTTCCGATTTACCATTAGTCATGGTCCAATTTAATTTTCCTGTATTCCGTCGTATATCGGCCACGTGGTTTGTCGCGGAATTCATGGTGGCTGTACTTCCTATGACGCGTATCTCCGAATCGATTATTCAACACGCGTGGTCGATTGTCTTGTTGCCTCTACGAGGAGGTGGGGGTGGTGGCGGGTTCCCAAGCATGTCTCGAAGCTGAATCACTACTAACTTCCCTGTCCTACAATTGCGGCGCTAAAGATAATTTGTGTTGTTTGCCGAAAGAGATAACCGTTTTCCACGAAACTTAATGTTCCACTTTTTGCTCACAATTTCTCGCTAGAATAAATTCTGCTGTTAAGAGCTGTTAAATATGTTAATTTTCTTGCTGGTTACTATTGCCTGTTAATTAATTTATGATGTTTATTCTCAGGCATGAACAAATTTTTTTAAAAATGCAATATTCTAATTAATTTTTTATTAATTCTTTGCATGTTTCAATGATTGAAAATTTACGGGACGCGCAAAATCTGCCATGTGGCGGGTCTGTAAAAAATTGCCACGTGGTCACAAACGACTCACTTATAATGATTTTTCAAACTACATTGAAAATACATTAGCACACAATTTGGCGTTAATTCTTCTATCAGTCACTTATTCTCAAGTCCTTAAACAAGTATGAGCAATGAATGTGCAAGTTTAGTATCAGCCAGTACAAGAACCGGTATCGGAACCTTTCCATCGTTATTTTTTAAGTATTTCAGGTCTTTGGCAGTGGTAATTTGTGCATTTGCCGTAGGTTTGTTTTTCCAGAAGGCTTAGTTTCAGTTGAGTCACGAATCACTGATACGGGCTANTACGAAATGGGCTGGAAAGTAGATCTTTAGCAGGGCTTCAGAAAATCTTGAAGTTACCGTGAATACATTATATCGGTCACGTGGTTTGTCGCGGAATTCATGGTGGCTGTACTTCCTATGACGCGTATCTCTGAATCGATTTTTCAACACGCGTGGTCGATTGTCTCGTTGCCTCTACGAGGAGGTGGGGGTGGTGGCTGGTTCCCAAGCATGTCTGGAAGCTGAGTCACTACTAACTTCCCTGTCCTACAATGGCGGCGCTAAAGATAATTTGTGTTGTTTGCCGAAAGAGATAACCGTTTTCCACGAAACTTGATGTTCCACTTTTTGCTCACAATTTCTCGCTAGAATAAATTCTGCTGTTAAGAGCTGTTAAATATGTTCATTTTCTTGCTGGTTACTATTGCCTGTTAATTAATCTATTATATGTTTATTCTCAGGCATGAACAAATTTTTTTAAAAATGCAATATTCTAATTAATTTTTTATTAATTCTTTGCATTTNTCTAATTAATTTTTTATTAATTCTTTGCATGTTTCAATGATTGAAAATTTACGGGACGCGCAAAATCTGCCATGTGGCGGGTCTGTAAAAAATTGCCACGTGGTCACAAACGACTCACTTATAATGATTTTTCAAACTACATTGAAAATACATTAGCACACAATTTGGCGTTCATTCTTCTATCAGTCACTTATTCTCAAGTCCTTAAACGAGTATGAGCAATGAATGTGCAAGTTTAGTATCAGCCAGTACAAGAACCGGTATCGGAACCTTTCCATCGTTATTTTTAAGTATTTCAGGTCTTTGGCAGTGGTAATTTGTGCATTTGCCGTAGGTTTGTTTTTCCAGAAGGCTTAGTTTCAGTTGAGTCACGAATCACTGATACGGGCTATTAAATCTTCGATGATGTATTTTCTTTTTTAATATATTCTGGAAACACTGTTTGCTCGTGTAGGAAAGTAAATACAAAAGGTTTGCACCAATGTAAGGAGGGATGCCCTTATTAGGCAATGTTCGAAGATGTGATAGCAGCCTCACCCCACAATGTTGACGTTAACCAAGCGTCCACGAGTTCGTTGTGCCCAATCTGACTGCCGCAGTCATAGCTACACCAGGCCAAGAGTATGTAGTGCGGGTCGACAAGAACGGAACTTGTGCCTTCTTACCGACAAGGATTACGCAACTCAAGAGACCGCCCTACTCAATTATTACAAGAGGCAACTCTTAATAAGTAGGCGATCCGAAACGGTGTTACCCCAAAGCCACAGCCGTTGGGTGCACCGGCAATTGGTTATTGCGTCCTCGCAGCTCGCACGGCTGAATACTACGCAAAGCACCGCCAGGTCACGTTAACCGGCTGGTAGGCCGGAGTTGAAGAGATAAGTGCCCCAAAGTGTCATCTAGTAGTGTACAGAATTTTTATAAACGTATTGAACACGGTCACTGTATTCATGGCTACAGCCAGGGGTGTTTTTCATTGTATGAATGGCAATCGAGCATGGTATTCCACACCCCTCTGCCCAGGTGGACTCGTACAACCGTTCAGGAGAGAACCACCTCGCATGGCTGTAGCCAGTGAAATTCAAACTCTTTTATAAGAAACTGTAGTAACTTTATAAGAGTTATTATGTTTTTCTAAAATAGAGATTGCCTATAAAGGCCTCCAACATTGTAAGAAATAATTTAGTGTGGTGANAAAGCACCGCAAGGTCACGTTAACCGGCTGGTAGGCCGGAGTTGAAGAGATAAGTGCCCCAAAGTGTAATCTAGTAGTGTACAGAATTTTTATAAACATATTGAACACGGTCACTGTATTCATGGCTACAGCCAGGGGTGTTTTTCATTGTATAAATGGCAATCGAGCATGGTATTCCACACCCTTGCCCAGGTGGACTCGTACAACCGTTCAGGAGAGGACCACCTCGCATAGCTGTAGCCAGTGAAATTCAAACTCTTTTATAAGAAACTGTAGTAACTTTATATGAGTTATTATGTTTTTCTAAAATAGAGATTGCCTATAAAGGCCTCCAACATTGTAAGAAATAATTTAGTGTGGTGACATATTCCCCGTCCATTTCACAACTTTAACATTATGAGTCATTTGTTAATAAACGGGGATGTCACCAATGTGTTTAATTATATTTGTACAATTTTTTCATCCTCATAATGACATCACAGCGTGTTCATGTTATGTTTAATTCATTCGCTGTTTGACTTCGGCTCTCGCCACTCGTGACGAAAGCCAACGCCATTCGCCCCAGCACCTCAACAAGACCAGCGGCGTGGTCGCCCGCTCTGTGAAGCCCCTTAGTACCAGCATGTAGAGTACAATCATTTTCTCTATAATAGTTATAAATTAGTCAACCGGAACATTTGTGTTATTTTAATGTACCGAGGGGAGAGCCACCCGCACTCACCGGAGAGTTTAACGTAATCGCGTCTCAATCTAAGACCACTTGTTTTTGGCCGTTTAAGTGCTGAACCCATTACCAGGCATAATTCACGCATTTTTAAACTGTAGCGAGGACAGTGAATTAACTGCTCAAACAAGTGAAATCAGTGTCAATTCATTGTAGGGCATCTTTTGTAGCATCACCCACACTTATTTAGCATAGTTCAGCCATACGAGATGGTCTACAGTCTCGTCATCAATTATAAAAGTGCAATAGTAAGTAGGTAAGTGACAACTCATCAACCGACAGAGGATTACCAGGGTCCCCATGGGCTGTCAACCGGACGACTCTCATCATTAGCTCACCACTGAGTTATGGCACCGGGCAATATAACATAAAACCAGTCCTGGGTAACCTCGCAACCACGCCAATGAGATAATGAAATATCAGTAGCCAATGGTATTTAAGGGGTGGGAGTGATTTGCGGTGGCATTGTTAGTCGAGAGTGCCTGCTGTCGCCTCCCAAACATAAACAGGTAATAATGATGGACCAACGTGGAACCATGGTGGCAGTGTTTATTAACCAACTGTAATGACTATATAATGGATTCTGGAACACTGTTCTCGTAGTCTGTAGGAATTTTATTGCAACTGCCTTGTGTCTGTTGTATGAATTGAACTACTGTCAATAAGGGTGTGCGAATATTAAAATTTTTTAATAATTACGAATTATTCACATTTGCATGTGAAAATTGTGAATAAATTACATTTCTGTCTCAAGTATATATTTGCTTGACATTATACGCTTGTGTTTTTGTAGTCGTTCATTTTAACTTTTATTGCATATTTATTAGAGCTGGAATGTTACTGGACATAATAAATAGTCGCTTTGCCATTTGATACAGTGACAAATCAACAATCATTAGATATGAGCGATGTTGTTTATATTAGTATGACCTTGAATAATTCGTTTATAAATGACAAAACCGGGATTATTAACCAAAAAAAAACCATCACACACACATTTATTTTCACTGCAGCCTTAATGGAAATAAGACAGATTTTTCCTTTCTTAATGTTTGCAGCTGAAGTAGTTTGCACGAAAAGATTGTTACAGCAGCTGTACACAACTAAAACCATCTTTCATTGGTATATCACACGTGGACACTGACGTGAACCACAATTCCACGAGCTCATTGTGCCCACACAGACTGCCGCAGTCACAACTACACCAGCTACATCAGGCCAAGAGTGTGTAGTGCAGGTTGACAAGGGCGGAACTTGCACCTTCTTGCCGAACAAGGATTACGCAACTCAAGAGAACGCCCTACTAATTTATTACAAGAGGTAACATTTTAAATAAATAAGTAGGTGATCCGAAAGGGTGTTTACCCTTAAGCCATAGCCGTGGAGCATACTGGCAATTGGTCTTTGCTTCGTAGCAGCTCGCACCACGACCTACGACGCAAATCACCAGTTTGTAAGCCGAAGTTGAAGTTATAAGTGCCCCAAAGTGACGTCCAGTAGTGTGCAACATTTTTACAAACAAATTAAACACAGTCACCGCATTCCACACCCCTTTACCCAGGTGGACTAGTCCATCCCTTCAAGAGACATCAACTTGGCAACACTGTAGGCAGTGAAATTCAAACGCATCATCGGTAGTGAATTGCAAACACTTTTATGAAAAAGTGTAATAACTTATTTAACATTTATTTATATAAGAGCCATTATGTTTTCTGAAAGGGAGATTGCCTCTAAAGACCATCAATTTAACATATAATTTAGTGTTGTGACATGCCCCATCAACTTCAATCTTAACANTTTAACATTTATTTATATAAGAGCCATTATGTTTTCTGAAAGGGAGATTGCCTCTAAAGACCATCAATTTAACATATAATTTAGTGTTGTGACATGCCCCATCAACTTCAATCTTAACAGGCATTTGTTAATAAACGGGGGTGTTACCGATGTCTTTCATTTAATTTATACAATTTTTTCACCATTACAATTATATCATAGTGTGCTTATGTTGTGTTTCATTATNGTGGACACTGACGTGAACCACAATTCCACGAGCTCATTGTGCCCACACAGACTGCCGCAGTCACAACTACACCAGGCCAAGAGTGTGTAGTGCAGGTCGACGAGGGCGGAACTTGCACCTTCTTGCCGAACAAGGATTACGCAACTCAAGAGACCGCCCTACTAATTTATTACAAGAGGTAACATTTTGAATAAATAAGTAGGTGATCCGAAAGGGTGTTTACCCTTAAGCCATAGCCGTGGAGCGTACTGGCAATTGGTCTTTGCTTCGTAGCAGCTCGCACCACGACCTACGACGCAAAGCACCAGTTTGTAAGCCGAAGTTGAAGTTATAAGTGCCCCAAAGTGTCGTCCAGTAGTGTGCAACATTTTTACAAACAAATTAAACACAGTCACCGCATTCCACACCCCTTTACCCAGGTGGACTAGTCCATCCCTTCAAGAGACATTAACTTGGCAACACTGTAGGCAGTGAAATTCAAACGCATCATCGGTAGTGAATTGCAAACACTTTTATGAAAAAGTGNACTGTAGGCAGTGAAATTCAAACGCATCATCGGTAGTGAATTGCAAACACTTTTATGAAAAAGTGTAATAACTTAAATAACATTTATTTATATAAGAGCAATTATGTTTTCTGAAAGGGAGATTGCCTCTAAAGACCATCAATTTAACATATAATTTAGTGTTGTGACATGCCCCATCAACTTCAATCTTAACAGGCATTTGTTAATAAACGGGGGTGTTACCAATGTCTTTCATTTAATTTATACAATTTTTTCACCATTACAATTATATCATAGTGTGCTTATGTTGTGTTTCATTATNATGTCTTTCATTTAATTTATACAATTTTTTCACCATTACAATTATATCATAGTGTGCTTATGTTGTGTTTCATTATTCACAGTAACCAAAAGTTACGAACGCCATCAAAACCGTAACACCGGACATGCTAACAAGCGTGTTGAATGGTTTATCGCGTAGATGCCGTTCGTGGTCACATTGAACATTTAGGAATGTATGGCAAACAAACTTCATGGTTATACGGTTCATTTGATTGGTCAATCAAGGTTGTAGGCTGTTTGGTTTTGATATTATAGACCTTCAAAGTTGGGGTATTATTTTATACTCATCCTGTAAATTTGTTCAAGCTGTAGATTTTCATCTGCAGGAAACTTCTGCTGAATTCACTGGCAGCTTGCTCATTGACACTCAGTCTTTCACTTTGAATGGTTCTCTCAAATGCTGTGCCACTGTTTGAAATGAGTTGACCACCCTGAGGATGTATTAAATTTACCTTCCATTCCCAGTGCTTCAAAAAAATGCTGAGCTTGTTTTGCTCACACTATGGCCAACACGTGTATTCTCACAGCACATTGNTTCCCAGTGCTTCAAAAAAATGCTGAGCTTGTTTTGCTCACACTATGGCCAACACGTGTATTCTCACAGCACATTGTCTATACCACATTACCTTAACTAGTTCCTCATTTGATGATGGTTTCCTTTGTTTTTTGCTTAAATAATCCACNATTGTCTATACCACATTACCTTAACTAGTTCCTCATTTGATGATGGTTTCCTTTGTTTTTTGCTTAAATAATCCACTTGTTGAATCTGCTGTTTGAGTATTCAATTAGTTTCTGTTTGTTGTTTTGTATGCCACAAACTATCATTCCATCTATGCCATATGTAACTAAGTTGTTTTATGGAACTTCCTCTTCCAGTTAATTTTGAGCTTCTTTTTAAGGATTAAACCATATGTTTTCATTGCACTGACAATACTCAATGAAAATGTGCTGAACCGCTCACCGTACTACGTGTATTAAGACTGCCAGCAAAAAGTTGACATTGATGAGTGCTGTAATGACGGGTTGTAATGATGCAATATTCATAATTTTTCGGGACACGGGTGTAAAATTCTTTCGTGTTTTTGAAGCTTTGACAAGCTTAGTAATAATTTTTATCGTGTTTCAAACTAAAAGCAGTGGTGGCTTATTTTACCGTGTTAGTTTGTTTATCAGGGTTGAAGTTTAAAGCAGCGGTGGCTCGTTTCCAGTAATAGTTTATCCGGCAGACGTTTGCCGTTTTACGGTTATCGGGCGGACGTCTGCGGGTTACGTTTATCAGGAGTCCGGTTGTGTTTCGTTTCGAACATCGTTGTCTTTGGGATGCGTCAGCATTAATTAGATTAGTTCGTTTCTGTGGATCAGGCAACGTCAACAAGTTTTTGTTGTACGAGAGGTTAGTTTCTGTTGACGACGCAGCAGACGATAACGGGTTGAGCGCGGGACACAGCGCAGTTTGTGATGACGCTGCTGGCAGATGCCAGGCGCTTATCTCAGGAGAGGGGGGTGATAGGCAGCACAAAAGAGGCGTCTGTCTGTCGCCCTTGGAGCAGTCTCACTTATTCAAATCAGTTGTCAGGGAGAGTCACTCCACGTGGTCCATGAGGGCAGGTCAGCGCAGTGGTAAGAAGCATCATACAATGCTAGCTTAGGCCGCATTCGGGCAGGACGAGAACCCCCACATCGGCAACTAGACTTTATTATTTCATTTCTCAGCCGGTGTGGNTTCGTTTCTGTGGATCAGGCAACGTCAACAAGTTTTTGTTGTACGAGAGGTTAGTTTCTGTTGACGGCGCAGCAGACGATAACGTGTTGAGCGCGGGACACAGCGCACAAACACTACTGCGACGACCGTCTACGGTCCGCGAATAGAGTCCAGAGGGGGGTGATAGGCAGCACAAAAGAGGCATCTGTCTGTCACCCTTGGAGCAGTCTCACTTATTCAAGTCAGTTGTCAGGGAGAGTCACTCCACGTGGTCCGTGAGGGCAGGTCAGCGCAGTGGTAAGAAGCATCATACAATGCTAGCCTAGGCCGCATTCGGGCAGGACGAGAACCCCCACATCGGCAACTAGACTTTATTATTTCATTTCTCAGCCGGTGTGGGAGGTAGCAGCAGGTATTATTTCTTCGGGCTTATTTTCAGACAAGTGAATAAACTGTGACGCTGTGGTCTGTACTTTTTTATGTAATTGAAAAGGTTCGTACTCTGCGAACTGTGAAACTTCGTTAAATAAATATATTTAACAAAATAATCTGGAACTTATTTAGTAATTAACTAGCGTCCAAATTACTGAGTCTCATGTTTCTACCTTCTGATCTAGTCGAGGGCAAGCAGTGGCAACCTAAACATTCGGCAGTGTAACAAGTGCCAAACGTTACAAGATGGCGCCCACCTGTGAGGCTGCATTATTTTAAATATAACGTAAACGTAACAAGGCCGGAACATTACAGGGTACTGCAATGGGAAGGCTAGCAGCTGCTAAATTATGCCTTGTGCCGCAGCTAAGCCTGCCGGAAATGAAAACTATTTTATAAACTACAAGTGAAAACAAATATTATACATTCAGCCATAATCACTATTGCATAGTTTTGTATTTTTCTAGTTAGCATGGATGCCTTGAGTGCCTAAACTTTCATTCAACAGTGTTTACATAAAACTGTAAANCCGAACGTTACAAGATGGCGCCCACCTGTGAGGCTGCATTATTTTAAATATAACGTAAACGTAACAAGGCCGGAACATTACAGGGTACTGCGATGGGAAGGCTAGCAGCTGCTAAATTATGCCTTGTGCCGCAGCTAAGCCTGCTGGAAATGAAAACTATTTTATAAACTACAAGTGAAAACAAATATTATACATTCAGCCATAATCACTATTGCATAGGTNGAAATGAAAACTATTTTATAAACTACAAGTGAAAACAAATATTATACATTCAGCCATAATCACTATTGCATAGTTTTGTATTTTTCTAGTTAGCATGGATGCCTTGAGTGCCTAAACTTTCATTCAACAGTGTTTACATAAAACTGTAAAATTTAATATTTGGTTCATTGTATGTTGCAGTTAAGCTGCAAAGCAGATAATTCGCCTGTGGATAATGGGGAATTGACTGTAAATATGCTTACCATTGATGACCCTGAAAACAAGTGTGGAAATTCTGCCTTTTGTGGAATACTTAAGACTAAAACTTAAAACTAANGAAAACAAGTGTGGAAATTCTGCCTCTTGTGGAATACTTAGATGATACTATTCAGACTAAAACTTAATATGACAGTAGATAATTCCCCTGTGGATAATGGGGAATTGACTGTAAATATTCTTACCATTGATGACCCTGAAAACCAGTGTGGAAATTCTGCCTCTTGTGGAATACTTAGATGATACTATTCAGACTAAAACTTAATATGACAGTGTGTTGGACCACTTCCAGTCATCAATAAAAAAATGTAACCTTTGTCAGTCAATTTTGGTACTGAAACCTTCATTGTTCACAATGCTTTGAGGTATGTATAACTTGGATTGCATAGGTTTTGTATGGTAAAATAAAAGTGTAACTTATCAGTGTGTGATTGTGTTTCCACTACTTTAATTTATTTATTCCAGTTTGTATCTAATCAGAGTAACTGCTAAACAAATGTATTTGAAATTGTTCAAAATCATTTCCAAGTACTCTATGAATTCACCTAAAGTATTTCTGAGTTCTGCTGTATGTGTATTGTGAAATTCAATAAATCTTTTATAACTCTGTATTAGTCACTAATCCATACCTTTCTTTTCCTGCTGTCTACAGCAACATTTTTGATTAATAAAGGAGATTCTCTTAGCAAGCATGAACCCAGGGATTTGGTTTGGGGCATGGAACTGGAAGGGGGAGGATGGCTTTTGTTCCTGTGCAACAAAGAAAAAATAGTAAAACTACAGCAATTTTTAATCAAATAAATTTTCCAGGTATATTATGCCCAATATTACACATATATGATTGTTTCCTGTATTAGAGTGAACAATCAATAAAAATGAAGAAATTAACATTTTTCTTTAAATTTAATGTTTTCCCCTGTTTTACTGAAATTTTTGCTACGTTTATGTACCGTATATCAGTTCTTTTCGTACTATGTAAACATCAATATACTTTCTCTGGCCACTGTTAAGGAATTTTAGTGAATACATTAAAATACTACACAAAAATATGCAATTCAAAAACCAAAATTTAATTTTAAAAATGTTATTTACAATATTAACAATAGCAACTAAGACTGAATTAAAAAGGAGTGAAGGCATACACAGCAGTTGTTCTCTCAAAAATGTTTAAGACTTCCAATATTTCATTTTTGATTGTTACTTTTCCTTGCATTGTAGTAAACAGTATTTTTACTTTTAGGAGATGGCAGGGGTCTGGACTCCCTGGACCCTTGCCTTGGATAAGTACCTGCGCGTTTGCATTAACTTCCTCTTCAGTGACCGGCCACATATGATATTACGTCAGTTTGGTCTGGCCAAACTGCCAAAGAGTGTCTTGACATGTCCACTATGCCCAAACAGTAACCATTAAACTTAATATTATTTTTATGTGAAAAAATAACATAATGTAAACTCCCATTTTTTTAGGGTAATAACTGGCTAAAGTTTCACAAATAACCGATATTCACAGTTAAAGCAATTGGGGTGAAAAATATTTTAGGCTTGCTTACCATACCCGTAGGTAATGTAAACAAACAATATATTCATATAAGAATTCAATTTTTTGATAGCCAGTGTATGGCAACATCATAAATGACATTAAATTATCACATACACAAAAAAAACTATATCAGCTGATGCTTGAGCGATTGCAAGAAAATTTCACGTTGGGTATTTTGACAGCCTACATTTGCACAACAGACATCAGGGAAATATGCGGGCAGGAAAAAGATNAAATTTCACGTTGGGTATTTTGACAGCCTACATTTGCACAACAGACATCAGGGAAATATGCGGGCAGGAAAAAGATTGTAGACAAAATGTCTTTGTTATTTTATATATTGTTACAACACAGCTGTTATTAGTGTAACAAATTAAACTTTGTCCTAGAATAATGTGTAGGTGTTTGAATGAAATGAAACACCGTATGCGATAGTTTAGCTTCGTTTCTCTCTTCTTCATAGGCCGTAGCTAGTGTTTGCTGCTAACGTCATCATGTGCACGTTTCATATTAATTGAAGAGACTGCACATCTATCGCAGAGCATTTTTCAAATATTTCTGCATTTAATTGACCTAATNAATTTCACATTGGGTATTTTGACAGCCTACATTTGCACAACAGACATCAGGGAAATATGCGGGCAGGAAAAAGATCGCAGACAAAATGTCTTTGTTATTTTATATATTGTTACAACACAGCTGTTATTAGTGTAACAAATTAAACTTTGTCCTAGAATAATGTGTAGGTGTTTGAATGAAATGAAACACAGTATGTGATAGTTTAGCTTCGTTTCTCTCTTCTTCATAGGCCGTAGCTAGTGTTTGCTGCTAACGTCATCATGTGCATGTTTCATATTAATTGAAGAGACTGCACATCTATCGCAGAGCATTTTTCAAATATTTCTGCATTTAATTGACCTAATATATTTCAAACCAGAGTTGTTTAGAGCCTGCACGAGATGAAAAATTTACTTTTAAAAGGACACAATAGTTATACTTTTGCGACAGCAGAAAAATAGGCGATTGTGCTGCCATCTGTTGGTCAGTGCGCGTGGCTCGCTTTGGAAACCACGACCCCATGAAACGACTAGTTTTTCATGTGTAAAATGCAAATATGCAAACAATTTCTCAAGTTTTTAAAATTTTTCAGCTCAATAAATATTTTACTGTAACATACATTGAAGAGCCAAAAAAACTGGTATAGGCGTGCGTATGAAAATAACAGCGGTATGGAACCAATCAGAGTAACGCGATGCGGTCGGCAGCTAGATCGGTTACTGTTGCTGCAATGGCAGGTTATCAAGATTTAAGTGAGTTTGAACGTGGTGTTATAGTCGGCGCACGAGAGATGGGACATAGCAATTCAGAGGTAGCGTTAACATTTGGATGTTCGCGTACGACCATTTCACGAGTGTACCGTGAATATCAGGAATCCGGTAAAACATCACATCTNTTAATCAGCACCACATCACTCGACTGCAGCCTGGTAATTAACAGCGGTCACACGGGTTATTAATAGCAGTGCGCAACTGTTTTATATTTGACTTTGAACTGGTGGCTCCATGGTTAAGCCGCAGCCGGATTAAGCTGCCCCCCAGTAAATCGGAAGTTTACTGTATGTACATACAATTATATAAAATATTTATTTTAACAAACATAACATTTTAACATGGTCTCCTCTTTATATACAGTGGAACCGCACTGTAACAACACATTCGCTATAGCAATAATTTTTCAATGCACTGCTGCTGTGTTCTGTGTTAAATACGTCTTTTTCTTAGTGTTGAGATATGTGTAAATGTTGTCTTTTTTTTTTGTCTGCAAACAAACAGTGTAGATGTCAAAAGAATATGTACAACTTTTCTTTCCACTGAACACATAAGGACGCGACATCCTTTCCTTCCCCTTCAGTACTGTACAGCCTATTCACTCCCCCTCATGAACTTTGTTGCCGATTGTCTTGTTGGCAGGCAGAATTCCATTTCGGGGAAACAAAGCGAGGTGGAGGAAAGTACATTGCTAACACGAGTNATTGTCTTGTTGGCAGGCAGAATTCCATTTCGGGGAAACAAAGCGAGGTGGAGGAAAGTACATTGCTAACACGAGTAGCTGGAAGAGGGTTGGTCATAAACAAGGAGGGAAGCCCAATGTACACGCAAAAGTGGGATGGATATATTGCAATGGAAAGAGAAAGTATATTTTACACTCAGCAGTAGGTTCATCATCTGCAGGGTACCATAGCCTTCAGCCTTCGACGTTTACATTTCAAACAGTGACAAATAAAAGGTGCTGCTATTCCCAGAATAAAAGTGCCTGCAATTACACAGATCAGATTTAGAAGCTGTATTATTCAAATGGCTCAGACAGATATGATGTATGTTTATTTTCTGTCTTTGCTCCATGTGTTTGCTGATTAGGGATGGTCAAAATAAAGTTCTTAATTATCAGTTTTTCTAATTTTATCATCTTTACATGAACGATTGTCACATATGGAAAATGCAGCTGTGCTACATTGTATTTCACGGTCAGCTTCCATGCGCATAAGAGCATTCAGAAAAAAACAAGATGCTTAGGAAATGAGTTTGCGATAACATTGCATAAAATCAGTAGCGGTAGTCCTATGTCATCTACCATTTACTCATTCTTTTCTTTCTCACTGCTCTTCTTCATAAATATACTCCTTGCTTCTCTCTAATCCCCAAGCACCCACATGTGTACGTTAAACAAAGCAGCTGCTGCGTGCTGGACCAAATGTTTGGTAGCTACATTTCCTTTGTTCACATAATGCAGGCTTCATGTTTACTCAAATGTAAGACCCCTCTCTTAAACCCGGCACATAACTTCTTGGCTGCTTAGTATCAGTCTATTGGCAAGCACTACCAAGCCCTGTTGCTACAGTTGTCAAGTGCCCAGATAACGTTGATGTTGCACACTGTTCTACATGTAAGACACTAAGCGCACAAAATATCAGATCTCTAAATGCAACTTTGGTGAAGNTGATGTTGCACACTGTTCTACATGTAAGACACTAAGCGCACAAAATATCAGATCTCTAAATGCAACTTTGGTGAAGCAGGGTGGGGTATAAAGTGGGGTAAAACAGTCATTCACCCCCATTGCACTAATCATTCAAAGATCAGTTATCTGAATGCTGAAAGCAGATAGCCGCCATCTTAAAAAAACAAAATGCATTTTATAATATAAATATACAGTGTAATAGTATCTTATGTAAGCTTTTAAATGACACTAAAAACTCCACAATAGGCAACATAAAAAAAGTTACGGCTAGTTGCGTAAACCTCTGAAATTTGTGAAATTTGCTTGCAGTGTGTGTGTGTGTGTGTGTGTGTGTCTGTCTCTGTGTGTGTGTGTGTGTGTCTCTCTCTCTCTCTCTCTCTCTCTCTCTCTCTCAAGATTACAGATTGATCTTGCTTGTGAACTACTTCCATTTTGTAACTGTTAGTACTAGCAACCTAAAATTTTCTAGTGATTTCCAAAGATTTGTAATGTTTTTCAAAGATTTTATTGCGATTGTCAAAGATATCTAGCAATTTTCAATGATTTTTGGTTATTCCTAACTATTTTTTTAGCGATTAACATTTTTTTTTCTAGTTTTCAAAGTATTTTTTACCATTTTCAAGGATTTTCTTGCTATTTGTGAAGAGTTTTTGCACCTGTAAAGATAATATTAATGAGACTATGATTTTTTTCTATCTGTTGACCACTTATTTATATATTAAAGTTTGTATCTTTAAAATATTTCTCAAATTTTAGGAAAATTTTAATACATAAGAATTTTTGTAGATTTTAAGTGATTTTTCATGAATTCCCTTTTGTTTTTGTGGATTATATTTCAGTTTTCATTACTTCCCATAATTCTGAATTCGTGTTGGATTTTTAGGTATTTTTGTGAGATTTGTGGGTTTCCTGCAACACTATAATATATTTATATATTTATTTTTACATAGTAATGACTTGAGAAGTGGTGAATGGGCCTCATTCCACAAACAAGTACTGACTCTCAAAAGTGTTTGTTCCCCTTACTTCAAGTCAGTTCAATACATCATTATAGGCATTCTTACCACTTTAGAATAGAATATAGAACACCACTTTCGATTTTAAAATACCTAAAATGTTCTGTATACCTTCACAATCTCTTTACCAAAGAAAACGACTAAAGTATGTGCTGCAGTCTTGAAAGGTGGCCTTCCCAAACGACACGTACTATTTTCAGCAAGTAATTCCTGGACGATGAAATACTATAATGTTAGATTATTAAACACGTCACTGTACGCTTAGGTTACCAAAAAAATATCCCTTTAAAGATGCACATTTTTATGGTTGCAAAGAATAAACCATATAAATACAAAATACGTAGAAGACGCTCTCTTCTTTCCTCACATATTAAGTAAAAACACTTTTAAATTAATTTACACAATTTAAAAAAAATTTTATTTTTAGAGAGAATTTATGTGTATTGCAAAACATTTGTTTCCATGTTTTAAACCTTGTTCACCCCTGGCATCTTCCGACTACCAACTAGGGAAATCAATGGGCTCCAGACCCTCTTCCACCCCTTTACCCGTCATTCCAATTGTTGCTGCGGCCTAGGTTATATCGTACGTTTAAAAAGTTGCAAATAAAAACACGTTGAAACATTGCTATCACCTGTAAAATAGCAAGACAAATTTGTTCAACTGCTTGCATGTGATACGTATCACAATATTACTGATATACTGAAAGGAGTTAAAATTTAGCTTCAGTTGAAACAAAACCAAATGTACATTATTTTCCACAAAACCTTAAAAAGTTGCACCTAGTGACCAAATTATGTAGAATTGGTGGCATTAAGTTTAAAAAAAAAAGTGATGCTGTGCCAGCTCTGTCAATATCATGTGGTTATGACAATCAAGAGCCTCAAATTCCTAAGGGGTACATTTCCCGGAAAGTATTCCTGAGAAATGGTTTACATTACAGTTAACCTGAAGTGATAGCGTATAGTATTTTCTGTCTGTATGATACTTTTGTGTGTGGAAATTCGAAAGTGCTGAACAAACTCTATGAAGACAGCCATCAAGCCCCACCTTTAAAAATATCTTGTAGTAGTGGAGGTGGCGGCTGCAGGATTTGGAGAACGCGACGGTCTACCTGCACTTGTTTTAAAAGGTTATTAATTGGGAAGATTTCTTGGATTTGAAATTTCTTCAGACTACCATTTCATGTTTCTTTTGTCTACTGTTCTATCTTTTCCTTTCCATCTCAACAGGTCCCACAGCATATATACATATATATTGACGCGTGATGAGTACATGGGTAGGAATTGCGCTGTATTCACACCCTGAGAAATATCCTCGGGGCATGTCCTGACGTATAAAGACACACTGGGAAAAACCGAAGTTCAGAGAAAAACGGTAAGTCCCTAGAATTAGCTGATATAAGCCCTCTACGAAGGAAACAGGGGGTGCCCCCGACGAGATTAGTGCAGACACAGCTCACAGGAACCCCGGAGACACAAAATCCTACACAAAAAACGTGCAAGGTACAGGGGGGAATTCCCAATTTCTCTCGCGACAAACTACTGACAGCCAACTTGAATATAGCGGGAGACGGGTTAAATTCGGGAGCAGCAGTTGTTTGGCGTCAGTTGTGATCAGACAGTCGTGGTCAGTCATTGACGAGGAGTTGTTCGGCAGCCGCGATGCGAGGCGAAGAAGGCAGTTAACGCGAGAGGCAGTCGTATCACCAGGCCAGAGTTCGGACCCGGCCTAGGCAG
>NQII01006273.1:55709-131893 GCA_002778355.1 Clitarchus hookeri
CAGTCAGTCAATAGTGACATCACCGGGGAGAGAACCCAGGAACAGCAGAAATTTCGTGTGTAAATTCCCGAAACAAACCCAGTAAAAGTGCAGAGAACTTATGAGTTAATTTTCTGAAAACGTAGTGGCAGTTTCCATGATGAGGAAGGCAGAAACGTGAGCCGGAAGCAGGACGACGAGGAGACGCGCTCTCCAACCACGAACGCCAGCCGGGTTCGCAGGGAAAGTACAAGTCTCGGGAAACCAATCCCGGACTTCCGAGAGAGTCAGTCAAAACCTCAGGAAGAAGCCAACTTAGTACAGCACCCCAACGAGAGCCAGTCCGNCCGGACTTCCGAGAGAGTCAGTCAAAACCTCAGGAAGAAGCCAACTTAGTACAGCACCCCAACGAGAGCCAGTCCGAGGGCCTGAACCAGGGCCACCCAACTCACCATGCCTCAGCTACCAACGAAGACAACTCACCAAATCCGCAGTCACAGATAAGTAGAGAAACGTCTCCCTTCAACAACCTTCCCCGACGCATAGTATTCAACCCACCAGCCCTTCAGACCTACGACTAGTAGGGGTCTCAGTCCCGCCAGTGTGTGTAAATACCTATGTGACCTTCAGACCAATAAAATACTGATGTGTTAAATAATGGAGATTATGAGTATTTGTTTACCCCTAACGCAACAACCTCAGGTGTCCTTCGTCTGCACCTANTGTGTTAAATAATGGAGATTATGAGTATTTGTTTACCCCTAACGCAACAACCTCAGGTGTCCTTCGTCTGCACCTAAATAATTTGACTATATAAACTACTGGCCACCACCCTGTATAACTCAGGTGGCCTTGTAGCGACAATATATGTACCTTCTCTCTCTCATTCATGTCTCTTAGACCATGGTGGTGTACTCCTCCGTAATGGAGTATCTATCCTCACCAATGAGCGCTGTATCTGAATTGTGTGATCATGATGTGATGGCCCTGATCCAAAAGGTGACTAGGGATGTGAAGCCTGTTACGTAGCCTACATTTACATTCACACAGCACCTGTGGCGCCATACTGGCAGGAGAGGTCGCCAGTGGCTGACTTGCCTGTGGTGATAAATAGGCTGGTGTAATGCAGTCAACTCTATATCCACAATTTTTCCTGGGGACTGTCAAAAAAATGTCCATACATGCGGGGTTTCAGTAATGAGGGTTCCGACCTGTATATCAATAAAATACCATTTCTGACCTTACTATACTTAATTTAGAGTATAATGAGAANAATGAGGGTTCCGACCTGTATATCAATAAAATACCATTTCTGACCTTACTATACTTAATTTAGAGTATAATGAGATCTGTAAATTATCTGTGAATAAAGTTTAGCTAATACAAAATAAAAATAATACTGTATTCGTATTACTGTAAATACATTTAAAAACATTCACTTCTACTTGTATAAATAAAGAATATATCATCTCAAAATACAGTACAGGCAGTCCTCTACTTTCGCGCATTCGACTTTCGTACAATTCGCGCTTTGGTACATTGGTTTCTTACACCATAAATTCGACTTTCGCGTGTTTGCTTCATTCTTTCATACATAAACAAAAAAAATAATGTGCGCATGCCTCCACGAGAAACTTAAACATCAAAGATATATGGATTGTTTATATTCTGGTGTGGATATACAGAACTATGTTTCCGATATAACTGAACAAATATGCAGTTGTATGTCTAATGTGTTACTACGCTATGACGATTCTACGTATTAATGCCGTTCCTGTTTCGAACTTCCGTTGTTTTTATTATGGTTTTTAGTTTCCTTCGAGGTTAATTTTATATCCATTTTTTTTGTTAATCTATTGGCGCTTGTACATAATTATTACATTACGCAATGAATAACAAACGTAAAAACGAAAGTAATGAAGACTCAGTGTGTAAGAAACAAAGAAAACATGTTGTAAATAGTGTACAAATGAAATTAGACATTATCGCGCAATTGGAAAGTGGAAAATCACTTGCAGGTCTTTCAACCGGTCTTTCAACCTGAACCGATCCACTGTGCGTTCTATTGTAAAAAGTAAAGGAAATATAAGGGACTATGTCATAAATTCGGGAAATCTTTCTTCAAAATAATTTCAAAACGGCGGGGTGCAGCGATGGAACGGTGTGGTTACACGATCAACACCAGAAAATATCCCTATCAGCCTTACAATAATTCAATGCAAAGCTCTCAGTTTGTTTGAAGATTGGAAAAAACAGCTTGGTGAGTCAGCTGCTAATGCTCCAGAGTTTAAAGCGAGCAAAGGCTGGTTCGACAAGTTTAAGTCAAGGGCAGGACTGCACAACATAACATTTGCAGGGGAATCTGCCAGTGCGGATACTGAAGCTGCCGAAAAATTTATAAAAACCTTTGAGAACATTGTTGACGAGAGAAATTACTCATCTCACTAAATTTTTAATGTTGATGAGACGGGCTTATTCTGGAAAAAAATGCCTTCAAGAACTTACCTGGCAAAAGAAGAGGCTGTTGCACCTGGACACAAGGCATCTAAAGACAGACTGACACTTCTAATTGGTGGTAATGCTGCAGGAGATTGTAAACTAAAACCTCTGTTAGTGTACCACTGTGAGAATCCCTTGGCTTTGAAAGGAAACCCCAAAGAAACACTGCCAGTCATATGGAAAAGGGAACTCAAAAGCTTGGGTTACTTCAGCATTATTTAAGGACTGGTATGTAAATAATTTTGTCCCCGAAGTGAAAAATAATTGTAAGCAAAAGAATTTGGCATTCAAGGCATTGTTAGTGTTGGATAATGTACCCGGACATCCACAAGGATTGAGAGATTTATGTCCAGAGGTAAAGGTCATATTCTTGCCTCCAAACACCACAAGTTTAATCCAGCCAATGGATCAGACTGTTATTTCAACTTTCAAAAGATATTACATGAGGAGAATAATCGACAAAGCTGTCAAGGCAACAGGTGGTGATGGAAGACCCACTCTAAAAGAATTCTGGAAAAACTACAATGTCCTTAACGTTGTCACCAATATTTCTCTCTCTTGGAAAGAAATAAAGTCATCTACAATGAGTGGTTGCTGGAATAAATTGTGTCCTTACCTGGTGCCAAATTTCAGAGGTTTTGAGGAGACCCCAGAAAGTGCAACAGAACAAATTGTTAAAGTTATGCATCAGCTGGATCTCGAGGTTACTTCTGAAGATGTTGATGATCTGATTGCCTCACATTCAGAGCCATTGACAAATGAAGATCTACTTGCTCTTCAAGAGGCAAATTCATCAGCATCCACAGCTGCTCAAAATAATGGCTGTCCAGGACAACCAACAAAAACCCTTACAGGGAAAAAAATCAACGATACTTTAAAAAACCTTGAAGATTTTTTAAATCAACGATACTTTAAAAAACCTTGAAGATTTTTAAAACATCATTGAAGAAAATGATCCAGATGAAGAGAGAAGTTCTCGAGTTCGTCAAGTTGTTGAAGCAGCTACAATGTGCTACAGACAATTGTATGAAAAGAAGAAGGGTGGCATTCAACTGTCGCTAAATAATTTTTTCTGCAAAGCTGATAAGTTATCTACACCAGGTCCCAGTGATTGTTAAACCGGCTACGTACAATTCCAAAGAGAGCTGAATCTGTATGTATGTATATATGTACCCACTGCAATTAGTCCAATTTTTGTGTGTGTAAAATGTGTCTTTTCAATTGTTTGAACTATTAGCTATATATTTAAACACTTTTAAATAACTTTGATGCATGATCTTGTTTCTTTGTGTGTAAATATATTGTTTTGAATATTTTTTTTTTGTTTAGTAAGTTTTTTTCCCCATCTAGGAACGGAACCTCATTTATCACATTAAAATAAGGGTTCTACTTTCATACATTTCTACTTTCATACACAAATTTAGGAACACATTGTGTATTAAAGTAGAGGACTGCCTGTATATAATTGATTGCAAGCTGACCTAAAATTTTCAAACCCTCTGAAAACGAAAATAATTAGAAAACAAAATAAAAGGCAAATTTTTAATGTCCCACGTGCACTTGATCAGCTGAGAGCACGTGGAGAGATTATCGATCGGGCAATGTGTTCACGGTGAGTGCGATGACAAAGAGAAAGCGGTGGGAGGGGTGTAAGAATGTACCCATCCTCTCCGCTTCATGTTGATGACACTTTGCGCACGTGGAAAATATTTGTTTTTAAAATAATTAATTATATTTCACTGCAAAAAAAACTGTAACTTCGAAACAAAAATGAATAAATAATGCAATTCATATATATATCTGCACTGGTTTTAATAATTAATCATTCAAAACCACGTCCTCTAATTTTCCGTTACGAGTTACGCTGCACTCGGACTCGGTGTTTACCCATTATTATACAAAAGGTGTCGAATAGGCCCTTATAGGTTATCAGTTTATTCAAAAGATGTGTGTCTATTGAAATAAATTAATATAAATCTATTGATTTCCCCACAAGAAGTTACTGCAAATGAACTTTTAAGGTTGGTAATACAAGTCGCTCAATGTTCAATTTGGGGACAAAGGGAGGTCAAGTATGTGCTTCTAGGCATATAATTATATTTGTGAAGATGTTGTTCATTGAGTTAAATTAATATTTATTTTTAAAATCATTTTGATTTTACGACAGATACAATTAAACACTTAACTTTATGGGAAAAAAAACGACATTTAATCATAAAAGAAAACATCTTTGTAAATAATTCCGTGTTAAAATGTATTGCATTAACATTTCCAGGCGAAACCATTTATATTGACGTATAACGCATATTGGGAGTAGAAACCTCGCTGACCTCCCCGCCATATTATCCTCCCCGCGAGCGCCTACCAGTTGACACGTGTCGCGAGACACGTGGACAGCACAGGTCAACCCGTCAGCCAGAACAGGTCAACCCAGGGGACGGATCGCAGTTACACGTGTCAAGGTTGTGCCGAGTAAGAGCTGGCATATCGCCGAAGCACCCGGAAGGCGCTACGTAAATACGTAGGAAAGCGGGGGAAATTGCAGAGCCAAACAAGAGCACTTCTAGCTTCACGCCAGAGAAAACGGCTGACAAATTGAAAGTGGTGCCGCAAGCACTCCTCCCCCCTACCCCCCTTTTAGCCAAACAGCGGGGCAACTGGGACACGCGCTGCGGAAGGGAAGCTGACAGGGTAAGTTTCAGGGTGCTGGCCCACACCACCCCCTTCCCTTAAAACCTTCAAGAACCATGGCACGTGTAAGAAGTACGCTGTGGACTGCACCTTCCTCCCACCTCCCTCCCCCCAACAAGGGAGACACGTGTAGGAACTTAGGGAGGGAGCCACAAGAGGATATCAGCAAATTTACGAGAGAAGAGGGGTGGGTCGTTATTACCGCACAGAGAGGAATCAGTTAGCCAGGTCGTTATTTCCGCACAGAGAGTTCAGTCGGAAGCTGCGATACTCCGTGCCGAGTGTAAGTTAGTGCAACAGGTACCAAGGCCGGGATATCGGAACCCGGCCACGTCCGTCAGCCGCAGTATCAGTCAGTCGCAGCATTAAGGGGTCAGCCAAGCCGGGACACGAGACGCAGGGCACAGGGCAGAAGCAGTTAGACAGTTGCCAGAGTCACGTCGGATGAGTAGTATCACCACGCCGGGACGCAAGTCAGTCAGTCAGTTACCGCATCAGTCACCATTCAGTCAGTTACAATAACACACCGAGAAGGCGGAGTCGAGTGGTGAGCTCAAACGAGGGGGCGCCATGTCGAGCTAGTGGGATTAGTCCAGTGCAGCCCGTAGCCAAGAAGGATGGGTGGGGGCCCGCACAGGGACCCTCGCCGGGACGTGGTAGGGAAGTAAGCAGTCAGTTACTACCCTACGCCGAGAACGGGAGCGAGTGGTGAGCTTCAACGAGAAGTGCCATGTCGAGAGGAAGCCAGCTGGGTGCAACACACCAACAACAGCCAGACAGAGGGCCTATCACAGGGCCATCCAGCTCACCGGATCTCAACAACTGCCGGAACGTATCCGGGCCATCCAACTCACCAAACCTCAACTACCGGAACAACTACCACGCAACATGTGCAGATAAGTAACCACGTCGTCACTCAGGGACCTGTCCTGTCACCTAATGCCCCCACATCATCGGAAACGTTAGCCAGAACATTGTAACCAGCCCTTCAGGCCAGAACTCACAGGGCGTTAAAGTATGTGTACTTCGCACAACAGTGCCGGGAATGTATGAATGAATTCCCGTTAAATAAACCTATTCAAAACCAAGACGTAATGAAGTATTGTTTTATATACCCTCAACCTTCAAGGCACCCATAGTCTGTGCCAGTTAACCCTACGAACCATTCTGTACACCACAGGTGGGGAGTAGCGTCAATACTTTGAAATACTAGTGATGATAGGTGCAACTATTTTGAGCGATGGAAAATCTTGATAAAATTTCTACAATTGCCAGGTGCCCGCACATTTTACTTGATCTCCGGCCAAGCGTGTAAGAGGTAGCGGCTAACAGAGGACGTACTTTTTTTTTGTTACACAACAGCTTCCCCTCTAGAAGGCATGCAAGCGGAGCAAGAAAGGTGCGTGGGTGAGAGAGAGAGAGAGAGGACGCTAGGTCGCCATGCTGATTGCTAGGTAACCACTTTCCCTCTCGTCAGGCATGTAANCCCGTTAAATAAACCTGTTCAAAACCAAGACGTAATGAAGTATTGTTTTATATACCCTCAACCTTCAAGGCACCCATAGTCTGTGCCAGTTAACCCTACGAACCATTCTGTACACCACAGGTGGGGAGTAGCGTCAATACTTTGAAATACTAGTGATGATAGGTGCAACTATTTTGAGCAATGGAAAATCTTGATAAAATTTCTACAATTGCCAGGTGCCCGCACATTTTACTTGATCTCCGGCCAGGCGTGTAAGAGGTAGCGGCTAAGAGAGGACGCACTTTTCTTTTGTTACACAACAGCTTCCCCTCTAGAAGGCATGCAAGCGGAGCAAGAAAGGTGCGTGGGTGAGAGAGAGAGAGAGAGAGAGAGGACGCTAGGTCGCCATGCTGATTGCTAGGTAACCACTTTCCCTCTCGTCAGGCATGTAANGAGAGAGAGAGAGAGAGGACGCTAGGTCGCCATGCTGATTGCTAGGTAACCACTTTCCCTCTCGTCAGGCATGTAAGGGGAGGTAGAAAGTCAAGACTCACGCCACGCCGCAGACGTGTTGGGAAGACTATGAGGTGGTGCCGTGCAAAGCAGTAATAAACAGCGGTGCGCACGACGTATTTCACATTCAGTTACTAGACGTTTGCATAAACAACCAGCTTAAAAATGATCGTTGCGGGACGGGACCGAAATGTACTTAGATTGACAAAACATCCGATAAACGATACAAGTGGGTAGCTTTATCATTATTTAAATAGGAGTTTTGCTGGAACCATTCAAAATTAACTGTGGATAAGGTTTATCGGTACATGCATTTTCGGTACGAGAGTCCACCGTATATCACAAGTCTCCAAAATTGACACCAAAGGATGTTGTGTGGGAAGTCTAGGAAATTTTACAAGATTAAGATTTTATGTTTGCCTATCTCAGGATGCCAAAATTTTACCCCAATTTACATTTCATAGTGAACAGCAATGAACAGTAGCCTATGTACTGACTAGGTCTGTAAGAAAAATGGCATCACTTCCCTTTTCTAATAGTATAAACTGTAAGGTCCCTTAAATTGATAGTAACTCTGCGATCAGCAACTGTGGTCTGAACACAGGGCAGAAAACTTGACTGACAAAACATAAAATAACTTACTCAGTATTTCCATAAATATAAGTTATCCCCAGAAAACAAATTTGTTTTTGCATTGCATTACCAAATGTACGTTTTTCCAGATCTTACAACTGTTAAGGAATATAAGCAAAAATCACACAATTTTTACCTGAAACATTAATTTATTTCTATACATACCTGCAAACTTTTCAAAAGTCATATCAGTAAAATATTATAATATTATTAAATTTGGCATAAATCATATGCAGCAATTTTCACATACCCAATATACTTTTCTCAACTTATCCTTTTGCCTTATTTCTGACGNGGCATAAATCATATGCAGCAATTTTCACATACCCAATATACTTTTCTCAACTTATCCTTTTGCCTTATTTCTGACGTAATAAAACTTTTTGCAAAAAATACTGTCTACCATATTTTAAAAGTTTTAAAAAAATAAAATGCACAAAATTTTTCAAAATTACAATAAAAAAAAAAGGTAAATAGTACTAACATAAACTGCCAAACTGTGATCATACTGTGGAAAGTATGTTAGTATGGGTGTGTCGCGTGCCGGTTTAGGGATTATAGCACAACATTGGCTCACATCCATCACCCCCTCACACCCCCCGCCTAGCGCACTTCGCTGGCGCCTACGAGACGGCACANGGCGTAAATCATATGCAGCAATTTTCACATACCCAATATACTTTTCTCAACTTATCCTTTTGCCTTATTTCTGACCTAATAAAACTTTTTGCAAAAAATACTGTCTACCATATTTTAAAAGTTTTGAAAAAATAAAATGCACAAAAATTTTCAAAATTACAATAAAAAAAAAGGTAAATAGTACTAACATAAACTGCCAAACTGTGATCATACTGTGGAAAGTATGTTAGTATGGGTGTGTCGCGTGCCGGTTTAGGGATTATAGCACAACATTGGCTCACATCCATCACCCCCTCACACCCCCCCGCCAAGCGCACTTCGCTGGCGCCTACGAGACGGCACATGGGACCACAGACAGGTGGAAAATTTCGGTACACGTGGAGCTGAAGCATAGGCCTTCCCCCTTCACCCCGGACACCTCTCGCCCGCCGCGAGATCTGTGGAGTACAGGGAATTCACGAGATATCAACCAAATAATCGGGCGTATTTCACCTAACTCAGAAAATACGCACCACGGAAGGATCGCTGACGACAGTTTCTGAAACTTCAGAAATCAGGACACGTGAGTTGGAAGGCTTTGTTCGGAGCTCTTCCACCTCACCCCCTCACACCTCCTTCCCACCCCTACAAGGCGCCACGTGCAGACAATTACGACTGGGGGCTTGCCAGCATAAAAAGCCAGTTTCGAGAGTGGAGGGGGGTCAATCGATTACTACCGCCCGGGTCAGTAAGTTGCTTATCACCGCGTCGGACAGTCAGTTAGTTCAGATAGACCGCCGAGAGACGTCAGTTCGAGCAGAGAGAAGTCAGCCGCGCCATTTTGGCCAGGGGGAAATCGGACCCCCGGCCACACGTCGTTAGAACAGCACCACAGTGAGCTGACAGCAACTGCGGCCTTGCCAAGGCCAACCACACCGCCGGAGCTTGCCCACCATAGCTGACAGCACTCACCACTGAGTTAAGTATGACAATCACCGTCACAGAAGCCCCACTCAACCAAGAATTCGCCCAGTAAATCCGAGTAACCGAACTAGCACAGTACCGCACCTCTAAAGTTTTGATGTTGTGTATTTGTGAATATAGACACGAGACAATATATTCGTACTTCAAAATACCACAGTCATAGTCTACCTCATTACCAAACCTGCAACCTCCACGCACCTTATAGTCGGTGCCTGGGGGACATTAACTCTGACCATATAAGCCGCCATGTCTTCCACAGTGGCGGTACACGAGTCGTCGTTAGGTGGATGCACTTTGATTACTGCTGCTGAAAATTGTGTCATGTGGCATCACCCTACAGATTAGGTAAAGACAGAACTGTACTGTTGATTTTGCCCACCTTGTCAAAATAATATGACAATGATAAGATAGGCCTACAATTTTTCATTTGAGTTGTTACTTTCATCAACTGCCATTTCATTTAGAATACAAGTTGTTTTTGTACTAGGGNGGTGCCTGGGGGACATTAACTCTGATCATATAAGCCGCCATGTCTTCCACAGTGGCGGTACATGAGTCGTCGTTAGGTGGATGCACTTTGATTACTGCTGCTGAAAATTGTGTCATGTGGCATCACCCTACAGATTAGGTAAAGACAGAACTGTACTGTTGATTTTGCCCACCTTGTCAAAATAATATGACAATGATAAGATAGGTCTACAATTTTTCATTTGAGTTGTTACTTTCATCAACTGCCATTTCATTTAGAATACAAGTTGTTTTTGTACTAGGGNCTACAATTTTTCATTTGAGTTGTTACTTTCATCAACTGCCATTTCATTTAGAATACAAGTTGTTTTTGTACTAGGGACAATGTTTAGCAACTGCTAGGTGGAAAAATTTTATTCATTGACAGGAAAATTCAACAACACAAGCTATTCAGCAAGTAAACAGCTTCACTTTACAGCCATATTTAGTAACACTGCTGGGTGGGTAAATTTTGTCAACTGAACAGGCAAATACGGAGACACAAAGAGAAACTGAGTCTTGGATTCCTCAAAAACAGCCAATGAGAGAGAAGATATCAATGTCAAAGAGACTTCATTGTTTACAATTACTTAATTGTGTAATACTGCCTTCATTAAAAAAATTTACCATTCTTAAAATGTTATCAACTGCAGTAGTTGAATTACAAAGATTATAAAAATTACTAATATTTAATAAAAATCATTATATTAATAATTCTGGTTTAACAAATAAACACATTAAACACAAAACGTTAATGATAAATCTAAAAAAATGTATGAATTGTAGTTGTGAAATATTTGAAGGGTACACTGGAAAAAAAGAGGAATGACAACGCAAGGCAAAAAATTAGCAAACTGTACCAATGTGTACATGATGAGCGGGAGAATCATTGGAGACCATGTCCAATAAAAGGAAAGGGGAATGTCACTGAAATATAACATATATTAGAAAACAGAAAAAATTCACATGTTGAAATAGAAAAGGTAATGTCACAAAAAATCAATGAAAGAAAGTGAAATGTCAGTTAATGGATGAAAGGGAAATTTCAGTTTGTATAGGTGGTAACAACTATTGTGTGACAGNAAGAAAGTGAAATGTCAGTTAATGGATGAAAGGGAAATTTCAGTTTGTATAGGTGGTAACAACTATTGTGTGACAGCAATGATTTTGTGGCAACACTGTATCAATTCTCAAATGTTTCGTATACTAATGTTTGCACTGTTGATTTTTGCACGTAATAACATATTATTACAACGTCTGAAGATGCAAATGATAAACCAAGTACATCTGCGACCTCAAGAAGGTCAAAGTGATTTATACGACTTGCAAGGCCTGCATCAATGAAATAATTGGATAAGAAAGCAATTGCAATGGATTTAAAAAAAAAAAGGCTTACCAAATATATTGACTAATGAAGTCTACTATCATAGACAGTTTTCTCTCATCACTTTCAACATTCATGTTTTGTCTAGTGGACTTTCTGTTTTCTATACATATACGAAAAGCAGCAGATGAAGTGTGTTCTATGTTTCATCATTTTATATATTGTGAATTGCGTAAAGAGATAAAACATTTGACAATCTTCTGTAATGGTGCATGTAGACAGAACAAAAACTACACTGTTTTCCAATTTCTCCATTTTGTAGTCATGATGCCAAACGTCTAGTTTCTGTGAAAGAAATATGGCACTAATCAATCAGAAATATCCAGCTGTAACCCCATATGACTGGGTGGATCATTTAATTTCAGGAGTGCACGAAGTAAGTGCTCACCATTCCATATCGTAGAAGTTTACCGACCAATGATTCATCAACGGACGAGTTATTTGAGACCTCTCTACCAAAAAGTATGCCCATTTAAAACAAGCCTGTTAGGGAACTTAATCTCCATGGAGCATCCACGAGCCATGGAATACCGACACACCTACAATGGCCACTGGGAGAGACCTGTTGTAAAAGGTCCAAAAACATAATTGTGCTTACCAACGACATTTGTCACCAAGTTCAATCTTCTAGAGACATCTTATGATGGCAGGTGGACGAATTTGTAACATTGTGGTTTTTCAGGTGTTATATTTTTCTATGATTAAAGAGTATTTGCTTAGGGTGACAATCATTTGTTTTTAGAGGATATTCAGTATTACTCAATTGTTATAAAAACGTGAACAAAAGAAAATTATCACGGTTGGCTCTTATATCTCCATTGCTGGTTGGAGGAGAGATGCGGCGTGGTCAGATGACAGCCAATCAGAGAGCAGGTAAGATCCGAAGTAAGGCTGAAGTAAAATCGAACATAATTTTCTTTTACAGAAATCATACAACCACAGCCAAGGATGGGCGTGGTGGGTTTCACGTAATAAAATTGTGATAATATATATTTTAATATTAATGAAATAGTTGCTGCTAAATGTTTTTAAAAATGAATACTTAATAAGAAGAGACTAATAAGATTGATTTATTGTGTTTGAGAAAAAGAGTTAGTTATTTGTAAAATTGTTTGAAATGACGAACAAGTTTAATAAAAAATTGAGAAGCTGTGAATTACGACCTTCTGAATAATTTAAAATGTTACAACTGTGATATAACTGAAATGTTACAACTGGCGACCCATACATATGGCTGAAGAAAGAACTTCTAGATCTACAATAGTTTGAAGTTGCGGACTTCAGCAAAGGGAAGGACCATGCCCGGGAAAGATCTTTTGCTACATATCTAGACTACAGGCGAGCTAAGATGCGGTATCCAGACGAATACTGAGCCCAATAGTATATACATTTTACCACAGTGACGAGGAACATCGTGGAAGCAGTTTTCAGTAAAACGCAAGTGTTGGAGCAAAATTTTTTATATATTTTTTTTGTTTGTTTGCAGGTTCGAAGAGAAAATTTAAGTACCTACATGTGAAACAATTTTTTTTTTTTTTAAAGATGAGTGATAGTGACTGGAAAAAACAAACCTTGTAGGATTTGTCGACACTATAATTACAGAGACAAAAGTAGAGTCAAACACTTAGTATGGAGAAAAAGTTAGGTTTATTATTAGAGAAAATTGAGGCAATAGAGAAAAATATGCAAATGGATATTGGAGTAATACAGAAAGGAATAAAAATGGGTTTTAATAATTTACAAAATTTTTTAGAAATTAATGAACAAAATCATAGGGAATGGGAAGAAAATTCAAATTACAAAAAATTTTAACAAAATGATGGGGTTGAAGTAAATAAACAAGACAGGGAAGAGAAGCATAAAGAGGAGGTAATGTGCAAACAGGATTTGGTATTGTTAGATGATAAGGGTATGTTGAGTACAAATGAGAGAGTGTGTGTTGAAAGAGCAGTGAAATAATCGGGAACCAACAAAATTAAGAAACGAGGGTAAAATAATGTTGAAATTATTGGCGGTGGGGGGTTCAGATAAACAAAAGGGACAGACATTCAAAACCAGTACAAAATGTAAGAAAGAGAGATGGTTAAACTTAGAATGTACACNACAAGATGAAAAGAACAGTCAAGAAAAAGAAAACAAAGAAAAAATTATTGGGAGGCTCAGACAAAGAACAGGGACAAACAGTCAAAACTAATGTAAGATGGAATGAAATAGGATTGACAAATGTTACAAAGGCACATAAAATAAGATGGGTAAGGGGAAAAAGAAAATAAAGAAAACATCATTGGGAGGGTCAGATGAAACACAAACATACAGAAGTATGGTAAGATTGAAAAAAACTATAGGGCCCAAGATTGCAGGGACACACAAAGACATGAAAACATTGAGGAAAAGAAAAAAGAAGGGTCAAGTTAAGTCAGTAGGGAAAATAAAAAAAGATGAAGTACTGTGTGAGGAAGATAGTGAGGAAAAAAGAAAGGAAAAGGGGAAACAAAATGAGAATGGAAAGAAGTAAATGAAAAAGAAAGAAAATTAAGTATTAATACAGACAGTAAGCAAATTGGGATAAAAAATTTGGTATAATTTTTATATGAAATATTAATGTACGAGAGATAATAATTTTAATTCAGTAAAAAATTGTAAAATAATAATGTAATAGAGGTAATTTTGTTAAGAAATGTCTTAGTAAGAAAATAATAAAAACAAAGATTCTAGGTTAGAAGTACTTGGTTACTTTCAGGTTACAAAAAGTAGTACAGAAATTAGAGTCAAATAACCATAGAGAAACTATTCAAGAAACATATAAAACATGAATCAAAATTTAAGTGAAAATGGATACATATAATGTTATTATTATTATTACTGTTATTATGATTGACTATACAAACAAAAGTAACAAAACAAAATTATCCAAGGGCCACGTGACATGTTAGCTACAGAATGGATATAAATTGTAAATTTGTAATATATGAAGATACATATACATAGGGTAGAAATGATTGTGGTATTCAGTGGTATGTACAAATATAAATTCAAAACTCCCAAAAAAAAATTATTATAATTGTGATAATTTTTTTTAATTGGAAGGTAAACAAGTGGGAAAAGCACCCAGTATATTTAAGGACTCAAATTAATAAAAGAAATGTTTGTAGACAGCTATTAAAATTTAATTATATTTATTGTATTAATATCAATTTTATGGTTTGCAGATTATATAAAATAATGATATGATGTGTTGTGCAAGGCGATAAGTATAAATTAAGTCAAACTAAATAGTTAAGAACAGATTTTATTGTTATAGAATAGATAATGACTGTAAACTAATGAGCAAAAAAACTTTTGCAAAAAAAAAGGAATCATTTGGAAAATATTGTAAACAATGTTTTGTTTTCATGTTGATGCGCTGTTGTAATACTGTAATATAAAATGATTGTGAACTTTCTTGAATTTAACTGTAAAAACCATGTTGCAGCAATTCTAGTGAATTAACTCTTAGGTTTATTTCGGTTTGTACCAAATTCATAAAATTTGTTCCAAAAGGNTGTAACATTGCAGTTCTTCAACAAAGTGCAGTATATTCTTTGGTTATTTTACTAGTTCATTAACATAAAAATCTTTTAGTTAAATTTAATTTTTTTTGGAGGATATTCAGTATTACTTAATTGTTACTGTTCATTTATTCCCTCTAGAGGGTAGCAAACATTGAATGTTGTTAAACATGTGAACGAAAGAAAATTATTCTGGTTGGCTCTCTTAACGCCATTGCTAGTTGGAGGAAAGATGTGGCATGGTCACACAAATGGCGTGGTGGGTTTCATGTAATAAAATTGTGATAATATATAATTTAATATTAATGAAATAGTTGCTGCTAAATGTTTTTAAAGATGAATACTTTATATGAGAAGACTAACAAGATTGATTTATTGTCTTTTTTGAGTTAGTTATTTGCTAATTTGTTTTAAATGATGAATGAGTTCAATAAAAAAAATTGAGAAGCTGTGAATTACAACCTTCTGATTAATTTGAAATGTTACAACTGTGATTTAACTAAAATGTTACAAGTTATATGAAATTTTTCCTCCTTTGCCAACATGCATGACATGTTGCGAGCTGTTATTCTAATTGTCCTATGCTCCTACTTTTTTCATTTCAGGTTTACTCACAATAACCAAAGAAAAATTTGCCAATTTTCAAGACCTTGGGGCATTTTGTGGACCAGAAGGAAGATCCAGGATTGATAGCCTTCCACATGATTAGAGAGACAAATAAAAATAGAGAAACAATGAACGCAGCCTGGTGATATGCTAGAATGTTTTAGAATGCTGTGTCTGGGGTTACAATGCAACTGACATTCCCCATTATTTGCATGACAAATGTGTACTTATATTACTTTGTATTTTATTGTACATATACGAATTGGTTCTACTTTGCCAAATGTGGGTAGTATGCCAGGACATTAGGCTTAACAGTATATATGCAATCATTTATACACATGTATTATTGTACACTTTATGAAAGGTTTAAACCTACACATTATATTATTTTAGAATGTGGAAAATATGACATTTCCCCTTTTTCACATGTACCCTTCAACTGTTAATGCTGCATAGTTTAAGAAAAGTTAGAAATGAACTTTGACTTTCCTTGAACGTGCACACATGTGCACAACCACAAAAAAAAAGAGAGAGAGAGACAGAGGAAGGGAGGGAGAGAGAGCATATTGTACTGAAAGGCAATATGCAAGAAAAACACTATTGCCAGCCATACAAAAGATTTTCATTTCATTTAGAACTTCTTGCAAGATCATCCTGCAATCCCAAAAAGTTCTGGGTGCACATTTTTTTTTCACTAGCCAGTCATGTGGTTTTACTTTGAGCTGTGTGCATTTATCACCCGTAAGCCAATATGGTAAATACATTATATTTTGATACTGTTCATGTGGCATCCTTGTGTTGCTAACAATGAACCTCAGTTCGGATTCATATGGAGAATAGTGCTTAGCCATGTATACCAAACCTAGAAGAATACAAACATTTTCTTCAGCTAGGTTTTTAGCTAGGTTTTATTAATATTCTGGAACAGTTTCTTCTAATACGGTGCACGTGCCCAATTTCATTAAAAAAATGTGATTTCCTCATAGTAAAGCATGGGTTCAATGTAACTGCTCTGTAAAATTTATAAATGCTAAAAACTACAAAAAAAATTATATTTTCCATCATCTTTATAATAATGAATGCATAAGGTGGAATTTTCAAACTGCCCTGAACATTGCATAATCATCCCAGCAAGATGGTTTGAGTCAAATGGCTCATTNATAAGGTGGAATTTTCAAACTGCCCTGAACATTGCATAATCATCCCAGCAAGATGGTTTGAGTCAAATGGCTCATTTGTAAAACCCAGTATCAATTTGGTAAGTGAATATAAAACAGAGTTACTATCTGTACTAAAATTTAAAAATTACAAAAATATTTCAAATATTAAATGAAGTCCTGAAAATAAAATGCTACGACACACTGGGTTACAGCAGTCAGGAACGTAAAGTGTAACCCTCACAATACATTCACTGGGGCAAAGTTGGTGGCTGATTGAAATTAATTTAGACTAGGCACTAAAAATAATTTTTGGTAAAACAGTTTACACTAAACACCACAATACAAGACTTTTTTCAAATTGAAATACAAGTAAATTGAAAAAATATATTTACACATCAGTTAAAAACTTGCTCTACGACTGAAAATCAATTATGAAGATGGCAAAAAAAAAAAGTGACAAAAAGTAACTACGCTCAAAAAAGTTTTAAAAAAAAAAGTGTCATGTTACGAGCCCTGCTGTATACAAATAGGATATTCAAAGTTTTGTACTCAACTACAGTTTTAAAATTATAAGTTATGTTCCTCTCTGAGAAAAAAATTAACTGTGGTGCATTTCAGGTTAATAACTAAAAAAAAATTGTCAACAGCATTGGGACCCCACTAGAAATTACTTACTGACCACTGTACTAGCTATTTCTCTCTGAACAGAAGGTTGTGATCAGTTAGTCCAACTAGGAAGAGGAGGGGGGGGACACAACTTCAAAAACAACTCCAAGGGTGGCTTAGGTTCACTCAATGCCACAGCAGATAAAATAATAAAATGCACCATGAGTGTGCAGTGATACTGTCCAATGTTGCAGAATGCAAGAAAATTAAGGAAACTTGAGATTTAGACATTAAATAAAGCTGAGTCCCATGAGTAGAAGTTCCCTGGTATGATGAAGTCCATGTGTCCCTGCAGCAAGAACATTATCTGTTGTCCCAATCTGTTTATCTCCAACAAGATGGCTATCTTAGAAANTCCATGTGTCCCTGCAGCAAGAACATTATCTGTTGTCCCAATCTGTTTATCTCCAACAAGATGGCTATCTTAGAAGGCGAGATACTACAAGAATTACCAGTAAAATCTCAGTATGTGATTAATTTTGGTAGGTTGCTGAAGAAGCAAGATAGCATCACTGATCTCTCATCTCAGCAGTGTTAAAAGTTTGCTGTATGAATATTCATGTGAAACAATTTACCCATCTCACTTTGATGCTGTATTATGAGCAGTCTAGCCACTCATATGCAGTTTGCCTGAAATGTGAAAAGCCTCCACATTGTGGTGCACATCTTGGCAAACACACTAAATCTCTTGACGTGTATGATTTTTATTTATTAAAGTTTTCTGTGGTTGCAAAGTCTCACCTAAAGTTTTACTAAAGCAAGTTGATGAACAGAATATTTCTCTATACACACACCCTCTCCTCCAGAATACTCATTTTGTTAATGATACTATTTTTTAGTCTAAAACCAACTGGCCGAACTCAGAACATAAGTGTTTACGGTATAGACTATTCTATGCTACACATTTTCTCCTACAATATTTTTTAAAAACAAGGGTGCAGCTTAGAATAAAGTACGTACCATCAAATTTTTTTGTATGAAAAATTTTTTCAGTGCAAACGTACTATTAGTTTTAATAATTGTTTTTAGTTGTAACAGTTTTGCAATTCATAGTATATATCTTAATAAATTAAAATATTCATTTTACAATTTACAATTACTAAGATAGGGTAGATAAGTTTTAAAAAATTTTGCGAAGGTCCGCAATAAAATGATTTAAATAAGGTGTACGATTACGTGAAATTGGCCATAAAAATTACTTGTTTTTCAGACAAAATTGTAAGCAGGATGTAAAATATAGTTTTTCAAAGTAATTTCATAACAAAACACATTGCATACGTGATCCGTAACATGAAAAACATTCTTCAAAAACAAAGTAAATTTCCATAATAGCCGTTTAGGTGGATGTGTTTTTGCGGGAACAGGATCTAGGGCCATCTAACAGTAAACGTNGTAAATTTCCATAATAGCCGTTTAGGTGGATGTGTTTTTGCGGGAACAGGATCTAGGGCCATCTAACAGTAAACGTAGCAACTGCATGTCGGAGTAACAGCACAGCTATCTAGCGGATCACACAGTAACTACGTGCTAACGAACTTGCACGGCCAACAATTGCGTTAGCATAGAATTTAGTAAGATATAAGTAGAGGTCTGTAAAAATGTTTTATTTTCATTACATTTCATTTTTAAAAAACTGAATTTTGGTTTTATTTCATTATTATACTTTTTATTCTCTAAATGTTTTAATAATGTATAAAGGTTGTAATTACTGTATAATGGTTATAGGTACTATCATGATAATAGCATAATGGACAAAAAATTGAATTGGCATGCATGTTTAATTATCGCACAATTATTAAAAATAGTAGAAGAAACTGAAAAACNATGGACAAAAAATTGAATTGGCATGCATGTTTAATTATCGCACAATTATTAAAAATAGTAGAAGAAACTGAAAAACATGTGTTGACACTAAAAGGCATCTTTTCGCTGCAAATTGGTAGCAGTTGTTTGAAAGCATTTGTAGCTGAACGTTTGCATTAAATGCTCTGTTTTATAGCGAATGTTGGATTATTTTTCACCCAATTTTAAAAGAATCATTCTTTCTTTATAGTGAAATAGTGGTTCATTTTATTTTAAAACAAAGGAATATTTCAGAAAAGCCCAACTGAACCTACGAAAAAAACAGCATAAAAACACATTACATTTGTTTCCGCCACAATTTCCAGTGTTTCGTTACTGTTTGCACAGCATTAACAAACGGTAACTGCAAACGCCAAACCACCAAGTTTGTGGAATGGTATTTTCAATAACTGAGTTTGTTGCAAATTTTGGTAGACCGAAGTTCAAACATTTTGGTAACAAATTATAGAATTCTGCAGTATTTTGGTGTAGGTTTGTGAAACTATGAAATACGTCAAAGTGTACAGAATTAGTGTTAAAATTGAGATGTCAAACCACACATTATTACAAATGTTGGCAACAGAGGATGCCATGTTGAAATGCTATTGTGATGACCTTGTTAGCTAATGCTTACATGTGCGTCATAACCATGTAAATATTCACACATGCCGACTTATCGTTATGAAAACTGCAGTGCCCAGTGTAATTGTTGTTCTACTTTAAATAGTGAGTAAAATTATTTCACCAAAAATGTTACATTTTTTCACAAATAAATTTTCTTTCACCGTGACGTAACCTGAATTTGTGGTTTTTTTTCTTTAGTTGGGCATTAAGTTCGAAACCAGTGTAATTTTGCAAAGAAACATTTGGATTCCATACATTTATCATTGTGTGGCAAATTGAAAACATTTTATTCATTAGGTTTTATCAAAAAGTTTTATATTTTTGCTCAAAATATGAATTTTGATTTTATGTCGTGATGCTGTAAGATTTCGCCATTTTATCGCAAATTAAGGTTGATTTCGGTTTTATATTGCGATTTGCAAAATTTCCGTGCCCCTAGATATGTATAAGGTTTCTTGAAAATAGTTTACAGACTTTCTTTAAACAAAAACAATCCATGAATGGTATAGCTCAAAAATCAGAATTAGAGTTGCAATATTCTTTAAAAAATTAAATCAATGACACTGTAAAATAAATAGCATTTGTTTATACTGCAATTCAGTTTTGAATATTAAAACTATAGCAGTGATTAACATTTCACACGATTGTGCGTGCATTAGCCGTACCATGTTTGTTCAATGATGGAATTTAAATGCAATGCTTCATTTATACGGACAGAAAAAGTGTGAATTATTTCGTTTCTTTAAAAAACAAACATGATAATTTTTGCATAATATAATGGAAATACAGAAGCTGGAAAGCTATTTGGAATTGATGAATCGAACTTCGGTCACTGGAGAGAAGCACGTAATGCAATTATTTGCTACCAAAAGCACAATATTCTCTTTTGGGAGACATATACATTGGTTCATATCCCAGACTGCNCGTACCATGTTTGTTCAATGATGGAATTTAAATGCAATGCTTCATTTATACGGACAGAAAAAGTGTGAATTATTTTGTTTCTTTAAAAAACAAACATGATAATTTTTGCATAATATAATGGAAATACAGAAGCTGGAAAGCTATTTGGAATTGATGAATCGAACTTCGGTCACTGGAGAGAAGCACATAATGCAATTATTTGCTACCAAAAGCACAATATTCTCTTTTGGGAGACATATACATTGGTTCATATCCCAGACTGCGGACTTCTACGACACAGGAATCCAAATGTTGATCCCACAATGTAATGACGCAGTATTATTAATTTTCGGGTCACGTGCTCCATTTTCTTTCGTTTTGCTAAGCTTCGTAATATTTTTATTGGGTATTCGAAATTAAAAGCTGTGGTGGTTTGTTTATCGGGCATACGTTTGCTGTTTTACATTTTGAACGTCATAGTTTTCAGTTTTTGTTAAGAGTCAACATTAGATTAGCTTTTTCCAGACTGCGTCAACAAGTTTTGTATGGCGCAGTTTCGATAACGTGTGGAGAGCGTGCGTGGCAGCCCACGCCAGGCCCTTATCTAAGGAGAGGGGGGTGATAGGCAGCACAAGTACACGTGTGCCTGTCGCCTTCCGGTAGTTGATACCGAGCAGTTGGCTAAGTCAGTCGTCTCAAGTCAGTTGAATCAAGTCAGTCGTCTGAAGCAGTCGTCAACTAGTGCTCGACTAGGCCACGTCGGGCTTAGCGCTAACCCCCACACCGGCAAACTGGAACTTGCTGTTTTATTTCTCCGCCGGTGTGGGAGGTCGCTGCATTTAAATTTCTTCGAGCAAGTTTTTAAGAAATGAATTAATTCGTAAACGACTGTAGCGCTGTTCTGCACTTGTCTGGTTATCTGAAACCTGTTCGTACTCTGAACTTCGTATGTGAACTGTGTCACTTAACTGGTCAATAAAAGTATAGAACAAATACACCGGAACTTGACTTTATTTCATATTTAATTGATTGGCGTCCATTTTATAGAGTCTCGTGTTACTCCGTCTTGAGCTAGTCGAGTGGTAGTCTGCAACTTAAAGCCGGCTGTAACTGTGCGCGTGCCAGGTTACAACAGTCTGACAAGTGTCTCAATTCCGGTGGTGAATATGTTCACAAGTAACTCAACGATTGCTGTATCTGTTTCAATAAGAGTTTTCCANGGTTACAACAGTCTGACAAGTGTCTCAATTCCGGTGGTGAATATGTTCACAAGTAACTCAACGATTGCTGTATCTGTTTCAATAAGAGTTTTCCATGTAACTATGTTGACTCTCTGTTTAAGGCCCTTGGGAAACTTACTTTCTGAATTATCCTCAAAACACAGTATAAAAAAATGGTAAACCCTGGAAGCACAGAGTTACATTTATTTACACACAATTAACACACAGCTGTGGAAAGTACCAGGATTAGTGCTCCTCTTGCTGAGAAGACTTCCANCATTTATTTACACACAATTAACACACAGCTGTGGAAAGTACCAGGATTAGTGCTCCTCTTGCTGAGAAGACTTCCATGGCTCTGCATAATTCTCAATCACCAGCGACTTGTACCGGCGTAGCTTCACAGCCAGCTTCTCTCCCTTCTCTGTGGCAGATAGGATCTCAACACGAGACACGACTAAGAATTCAGGGTTGGTGGGGCTGGGTCCACGAACTATGTCCACCTCATCACCCACTTGACACTAGTACACATATACAGTTACAAATCTCTGACAGGTATCATACGAAATTGGAAGCTGTAAAAAATTGGAAATACTAAAATATAGAAAATAATTTTTTCTAATAAAAGGAAACACAAAACCACAAAAAAAGTAGATAATGTGAGGGAAACTGTCATAATGAGAGAATGAGGCCCGAAAAAATAGGACTACTGGGATAATATGTAAAATGAGAATGTGAGGGTAACTGCCAATTAAATACAAAGAACAGCCACAAAAAATTTACATATAAATAAAAGTTACATGACCTACCTATGACAAAAGTACAATAAACTATCTTGTGATAAAGTTATAAGTATAATTTGTNAAAATTTACATATAAATAAAAGTTACATGACCTACCTATGACAAAAGTACAATAAACTATCTTGTGATAAAGTTATAAGTATAATTTGTCTTACCTGAAATGCTGGCTCATTTGTGTCAGTGCTGTAATATAATAGGCAAGAAAAAATTATTCAATATTACCTAGAAATACGCACCTGATAGCTTTTCTTCAATATTTTTTCTCCATTCACACGAATCTTGCTCTCGTAAAACATTACTTCAACCTTACTGTAACAAGAATAGGAAAGGAATGGAAATTGTAGCATGCTTGGTTAAAAATTGGTTTAAATTCTACTAATTTTAGAGTTGATTATAACTAATTGAAAGCTTTAACTAAATAACGGACATCTAAAAAAACACAACCCTAGATTTTAAAGCACCTGTTTTGTAAAGACACCTTATTTCCAGGAAATATTTTGGGGAAAATGTGGGAGAGGGAGGAAAATATGCAAAAATTTATTAAAACCTGGTCAGAAGTCTACAAAAATAAGGTTGTAAAATTAAAGTTGATAAAAAACTGAAAAATTTACTAAAATAGCAGAATCTTATTAAAACCACCCATCACGGTTTACAGAAATAAGGTCGTTAAGACAGGTCAGTGGCTACAGATATTTTGGGAAATTTTGGACCAATTTTGATCCACCCCAACCCCCAATTATGATAAAATTTGCTATTGTTTGCATGAAGTTCTTGTTTAATGTCTCTAGCAAGAAAATAGCACTTTTTTTAAATTAAATATATTTTAATATGCAGACAGACGTCTTCTGAAAAAGATGATAACCTAGAGGTGTATCTTTATCCTACCCCATCTCCCAAAAGAGTGACGCAAGGTNTCCAAAAGAGTGGCGCAAGGTTTCACCAAGCATTTAAGTCCATGTTCAATCGTCTCTGGCGTAAAAAATCATCATGATTTTTGCATGCAGTATTAATTTAATTCAAAAGTTAAATGTCTTCCAAAAAATGATACCTTACACATATACTCAATCTTCCATTGACATAAATGTTTAAATATTCTGTGGAGATAGAGCACAAAGTCAATTTTCAGTACCTTCTTTTGGGAAAATGTAAGGATTATTTACTTAAATATTTACTTATTTATGTCAATAGACATGTGTCTTCTGAATAAACTGATATCCTGTAAGGGCATATACAAAACCTCTTTGTCACCAAATAATGTGCCAGCACAGAGTGCCCGTAACACGGCAATTGCCAAGTTTTGGTTATAAATTATTGATCATAAAGAAATCAACTTGAATTACCATATTTATTTGCCTGTGTCTATAGCTGGTTGGGAACTCTAGTTTATCATCTTTCATGAGATGGGATTGTTTTACAGCTATTCTTCTTGTAATAGTAGCAATGTGAATTGCATGTTGTTTTGGTGATGCAGTAGAAAATTTTGCTCGTAAGGAAATAACATAATTACTACAGCTGGGAAATGTAACTTCACCGAAAAAAATGAAACGTGATATATGTGTTGCTGTTTATACCAATGCAAGAAATACAAACTATAGGCCATTCAGAGTTACTTCACACTTTTCTGAAGCCCTGCTAAAGTTCTACTTTCAGTTACAGAGTACGTATTCTTCCACTACATGTAAATTTAAACACGAAAAACATGCTGGTGTCATATCTCCAGTAAGGTGATGAACTATTAATTTTTTTTTTCAGTCATTCACAAGCCTAAATGTCTTAAATATTTTCTTGGAAGAGTCATAAGACCAATGATAGTTCTGACTGAGCCTAGCCATTGCAGTACAAGTTTATAGTGAATAAGAACAACTATATCACACAACAGTACAATATCAAGGCAAAAACACTGGCACTATTTTATTGGCATAATTAACACGTGACAGATACCTACCTTCCTTCTCATTCGCCTTCTCAAAAATACGCCTAAACTCCTTTCAAGCCAACAAATTATTGCATCTAAATTACCACCATTCATTTTTTTACACTTTTGTGCAATGCAGAAGTTGCCAATTCATGAAATATTTATGGTCATGTTAACCAACAAACCTTAAAATGGGCACATTTATTTCAGTGATAGCTAACATGATACATCTACACCTCGAAAGTAAACCAGATTGTTATGGGATCGAGAAAATGATAACTGTATAAGATATGGACAGAAAATTTTTTTTTTCAAAATGATTTATTTGTGACTTCAATAACAATTTAGCTACTCATTGGTACTTTTGTGACCTGTAGACNACACTTTTGTGCAATGCAGAAGTTGCCAATTCATGAAATATTTATGGTCATGTTAACCAACAAACCTTAAAATGGGCACATTTATTTCAGTGATAGCTAACATGATACATCTATACCTCGAAAGTAAACCAGATTGTTATGGGATTGAGAAAATGATAACTGTATAAGATATGGACAGAAATTTTTTTTTTTCAAAATGATTTATTTGTGACTTCAATAACAATTTAGCTACTCATTGGTACTTTTGTGACCTGTAGACATCCTTAACTAGCAACTTGCCTCTCACCAAGGCGAATCGGGTTCAATTCCCGGCAGGGCCGTCAGTTCAAAAGAAGGACTGGGTATTAAAAAAAAAAATTGGTGTTCTATGCAAGTTGTTAAGGAAAATTGGTAATAGGCACTGAAAATTGGGATTTCTCGAAGCACAATTTTTGGTACCCGAGAGACATGAAAATGGAACCACCGCCTTAAAAAGGTGAAAACAAGGGAAAATTGACATAAAATAGGGGAAAAACCCACAAAAGAAAATGGATGGTGAAGAACCCATGAAAAATGTTTAGGAAAGCATCAAGAAAATTTTAAAAAATGTCCTCCCATCCCAACCCAATAAATTAAAGAAATCAAGAATGGTTACAGGTGCGTGCTGCCTTAATTAATGAAAGCNATTGGGTGTTCTATGCAAGTTGTTAAGGAAAGTTGGTAATAGGCACTGAAAATTGGGATTTCTCGAAGCACAATTTTTGGTACCCGAGAGACATGAAAATGGAACCACCGCCTTAAAAAGGTGAAAACAAGGGAAAATTGACATAAAATAGGGGACAAACCCACAAAAGAAAATGGATGGTGAAGAACCCATGAAAAATGTTTAGGAAAGCATCGAGAAAATTTTAAAAAATGTCCTCCCATCCCAACAAATTAAAGAAATCAAGAATGGTTACAGGTGCGTGCTGCCTTAATTAATGAAAGCCATCGGGCCCCTGAGCATGCATATCAAGTTCCACCACTGTAGCTCAAACCATTTCTGAGATACAGTAATTTTAAATTCAACTCCCTTAAAATCATGAAGTTTAGGTGGGATTAACAGTACACAGTGAGAGATGAGAACTTTTGGGATTAAGGAGTGTTCAAAAAATTGGAAATTCCATATGCCAAACCATTTCAGNTTCAAGCACCTAGGCCAAACAGTGTGAAAACTGCATACAAGATCAAAGATCACAAGCTGCAAAACATACCCCTCCCCCTTGTAAAATGATCTCCAAAGGGGAGAGGGAGGGAGATGGGTGAGGATGGATAGAGGAAGGATATGATGAGCTACTGGGGCTGACATCTCCCCCACCCCTAAAGGGGTTGGTGTAATTGGATGACACTATATTCAAATACTTTCAGCTAAATATTTAATGTTGGCTGGCAATAAAGANTGGCTGGCAATAAAAAATAAGTTAAATAATGGAAATGGAAAAATAATCCCAATAACATGGGCCTCCCTTGTCACTGATATCAGCAGGACTCTCTTTCCACCTGTTTCTGCACCTCTATATCAATCATTCTTTGTAGCTGCACTTAAAAGTAGCACTCACTAAAATTATTACAGTAATCTCTAGTTGCACTTACTTTCTGGCAATACCTAACCCTGCTTTCACGATCAAGTCAACTCTTAGAGAGCTTATTGTCGTTGACATAACTTTGCTGATCTTGTCCTCTACTTCATCAACATTATCACTTTCTTCTTCTTCATTGTCAGAGTCACTTTCAACCTGAACAAGAATTTATATACACATGTGTTTATATGTACATAAAGAATGTCTCATAATTACACCAACAAACACTGTGCAATGGTTTCCCACATCAAAATATACTGTACTTATGTGACTTAGGACATAATTCAAAACCCAAGAGAGTTAGGCTTCCATGAAAGTTGAGCTGCAAAATACACTATGTGATGAAACGTATCCAGATACCCACCTGAAAATTAAGTACAAGTTTAGGCCGCCCTCCATTGGGAACACTGGCAGTCAATACAGTGTTCACCCACCCTTAGTATTGATGACAATCCCGCAGGCATACTTTCAATCAGGTGGCAGAAAGTTTCCTGGGGAACTACAGTCCATTCCTCACAGAGCGCCAAAATGAGAAGAGGTATCAATGTGGGTCGGTGTGTTCTAGCACAAAGTCAGAGTTCCAAAACATCCCAGAGATGTTTTATCTTATTCAAATCGGAACTCTGCGCAGGTCAGTCCATTACTGGGATGTTGTAGTCATCAAACCACTCCCTTACATAACCTGTAGTATGGATGGGTTCTCGGTCAAGTTGAATGACACAATGGTCATTCCCGAATTGGTCCTCAACAGCAGACAACATGAAAACTGTTAAAATGTCAACATAAACTTGTGCCTTGACAAAGCCAAATAAAGCAACAAGGGAGCCAAACCCCCCTCCATGAGAAACATGACCACACTGTAACCCCACCACCTCCGAACTTCACAGTCTGCACAATACAGGCTAACACATGTCGTTCATCAGGCATTCGCCACACCCACACCCTACCACATTGAATCGCCACACTGTATACAGTTATTCATCACTCCAAATAATGGTTTTCCACTGTTCTATTGTCCAGTTTCGATGCTCCAACCCCATGTGAGGCAAGGTTTGGTATTTGCCTGTGTGATGTGTGGCTTATGGGCAGCTGCTCTGCCATGGAAACTAAGTTTCTGCACCTCGTGCAGAACAGTCATGATTCTTGGAGTAGATCCTCATGCAGGTTGGAATTCCTGTGTAATGGTGGCAATGGAGGATTGAGGATTACGCTGTACAACCCTCTTCAACACTCAACAGTCTCTGGCAGTCAACATGGGAGGTCGGCCTGCACGCTTTTGTGTTGTACACATCCCTTCACATTTCCACTTCACTATAACATTGGAAACAGTGAACTTAGGGATATAGCACTGTCTACTGACTACTGCGATTGCTGACCATGTGTTCCATGTGACAGAAGGCCATACTGTCTCGTCCCCTATGTTAAACACTTTTGCATGGTGTCCGGATACTTTTGATCACATAGTGTATGTTTCATTAAAAACTACCAAATCTTGTGGCATCATTTTTTCAACACTCGCATTATACTTTTTGTGTGTTATTTTTGTGGTAAGTAAAATGTAGCCCAGTCACAAGAAAGAGCATAAAAAGCATGTCAGTGAAGGCTATTTCATAATATTATTCAAGAGATACAGATTCCAAAATTTATAATTTTTCATTTCTAGTAGTCTGCTCCAAGCTTCAGCTTTTAACATGCAGCCATCAGACATTCTTCAAAAAAATTATAAATGAATTTGACCACAAAATGCTGTGTACCAAAAATAAGATTGGTATAACGACTTATTCACCAGTATTGTCAGACATATTTTCTTTAAAAAGTTGCACTCAAGTATTGCTAACAGCTTAAAACCATAAAAATAGATATCTTTTTCAACTAATGATACTTGTAATTAATAGTAGGTTCACAATGCAGCCTAACAATCCACGTTTATAAATCCAAATCAGATGCTTGATACAGTCTTCCCCTTTAGGACACATTTCAACACTCCTAACACTTGTACAGTTACGAATTCACTGATTTTTCAAAAAACATTGTTTTATTGGCTGAGGTGGCATCAAGGTGCAAAAATTTTCATAGCATACTCTAAATTAGTGAGTGGGGGTGCTAGACAACAGGGTCATTAATGCCCACAGAAAGTCAAACACACATAAAAACCTCCACAAGAGATAAAAAGGACAGTCACAAAACAGGAAAAATACTCCAGAGGAGCAACAACACAAGAATAATACAACAGAGTGTACAAGAACAAAAAACAAATCACAACACATTACAAACACCTGCTGCACGTAATAATGAGAGTATACTGCTTACAGACGTACTCCCATCACACAGTATCCGCTATAGGTTGTCAGGAACATTAAAAGTTTGACAAACCTGGTCANGCTTACAGACGTACTCCCATCACACAGTATCCGCTATAGGTTGTCAGGAACATTAAAAGTTTGACAAACCTGGTCATACCTGCGACACTCCACCAGAATGTGCTGGACAGTCAAAGAAGTGCCACAGGTAGCACTCAGGAAAGGATTCACTACGAAGCAGATTTCTGCACATGTACCCAATGCGAAGTCGAGAAACAACATCTTCCCTGCGGATACACAAAACTTCAGGGCAAATGTAAACATGCAAGTTGTAACTTGTTGGACAGTGTGCGAGAAGTTCACTCCCACTGCCAAGCTTGCCAGACAAGGCCACGAGCTGCATGCAGTACAGTGCACACAGGGATACAATATTGCAGGGTAGAAGGCTACATGCATCCTTAATCGCTATATCTGCTGTTTCATTGCCAGGGATGCCCACATGCTCTGGAACACACAGGAGGACAAAACAAACACCAATTTGTAAAGCCCGCACCAGTTTCTCCTGGATCATGGAAAGAAGCAGGTGAGTTGTGGGCATGATAGCCGAAGAAGGCCGACTGTGTCAGTGCCCCAGTNTTCTTGGAGTAGATCCTCATGCAGGTTGGAATTCCTGTGTAATGGTGGCAATGGAGGATTGAGGATTACGCTGTACGACCCTCTTCAACACTCAACAGTCTTTGGCAGTCAACATGGGAGGTCGGCCTGCATGCTTTTGTGTTGTACACATCCCTTCACATTTCCACTTCACTATAACATTGGAAACAGTGGACTTAGGGATATAGCACTGTCTACTGACTACTGCGATTGCTGACCATGTGTTTCATGTGACAGATGGCCATACTGTCTCGTCCCCTATGTTAAACACTTTTGCAGGGTGTCCGGATACTTTTGATCACATAGTATATGTTTCATTAAAAACTACCAAATCTTGTAGCATCATTTTTTCAACACTCGCATTATACTTTCTGTGTGTTATTTTTGTGGTAAGTAAAATGTAGCCCAGTCACAAGAAAGAGCATAAAAAGCATGTCAGTGAAGGCTATTTCATAATATTATTCAAGAGATACAGATTCCAAAATTTATAATTTTTCATTTCTAGTAGTCTGCTCCAAGCTTCAGCTTTTAACATGCAGCCATCAGACATTCTTCAAAAAAATTATAAATGAATTTGACCACAAAATGCTGTGTACCAAAAATAAGATTGGTATAACGACTTATTCACCAGTATTGTCAGACATATTTTCTTTAAAAAGTTGCACTCAAGTATTGCTAACAGCTTAAAACCATAAAAATAGATATCTTTTTCAACTAATGATACTTGTAATTAATAGTAGGTTCACAATGCAGCCTAACAATCCACGTTTATAAATCCAAATCAGATGCTTGATACAGTCTTCCCCTTTAGGACACATTTCAACACTCCTAACACTTGTACAGTTACGAATTCACTGATTTTTCAAAAAACATTGTTTTATTGGCTGAGGTGGCATCAAGGTGCAAAAATTTTCATAGCATACTCTAAATTAGTGAGTGGGGGTGCTAGACAACAGGGTCATTAATGCCCACAGAAAGTCAAACACACATAAAAACCTCCACAAGAGATAAAAAGGACAGTCACAAAACAGGAAAAATACTCCAGAGGAGCAACAACACAAGAATAATACAACAGAGTGTACAAGAACAAAAAACAAATCACAACACATTACAAACACCTGCTGCACGTAATAATGAGAGTATACTGCTTACAGACGTACTCCCATCACACAGTATCCGCTATAGGTTGTCAGGAACATTAAAAGTTTGACAAACCTGGTCATAACTGCGACACTCCACCAGAATGTGCTGGACAGTCAAAGAAGTGCCACAGGTAGCACTCAGGAAAGGATTCACTACGAAGCAGATTTCTGCACATGTACCCAATGCGAAGTCGAGAAACAACATCTTCCCTGCGGATACACAAAACTTCAGGGCAAATGTAAACATGCAAGTTGTAACTTGTTGGACAGTGTGCGAGAAGTTCACTCCCACTGCCAAGCTTGCCAGACAAGGCCACGAGCTGCATGCAGTACAGTGCACACAGGGATACAATATTGCAGGGTAGAAGGCTACATGCATCCTTAATCGCTATATCTGCTGTTTCATTGCCAGGGATGCCCACATGCTCTGGAACACACAGGAGGACAAAACAAACACCAATTTGTAAAGCCCGCACCAGTTTCTCCTGGATCATGGAAAGAAGCAGGTGAGTTGTGGGCATGATAGCCGAAGAAGGCCGACTGTGTCAGTGCCCCAGTCACAACCACTTGTTTTCAAAAGATTCATGTCCCTTACACAGTGAGATTTCAGGGACTAAATATTACTCCTCCAGGAGAGTTTACAATTGAAGAAGAGGCCAAAAATTTGACAGTGTTGGAAACCGACAAAACAGAGCCATACAAAAGCACCTCTGGAAAAGGAAAGATGCCACATTTTCTACAGAAGTGGACCTCCTACATCTTGGCTGTGGAAAAGTGTGAATCACGGCTGTTCGTCCAGTCACCAAAGTGGTGGACAACCAGCTGTATCTGAAGTTCTGCCATGCTGAGACACGCAGCACAGAAAACAATGGTAAAGTCATCCACACATAACACACATTCCACAGGTGGCCGAACGACTGACACAATGTCATTGACAGTGATGGCAAATAGAGTGACACTCAAAATGCTTACCTGTGGCACACCATTCTCCTGAAGGAACTCCTGAGAGTAGGTAGCACCATTACGAAACCTGAAGGTTCCGAAAGACAGATTTCTGTGCAAAAATAGGAATACATCCACGAAAACCCCAAGTGGACAGCTGTCGCAAGATACCATGTCGCCGTGTTCTGTTGTCCACTTTCTCCAGATAAAAAAAAACGTCAACGAGGTGCTGCCCTTGAAAAAATGTGGTCTGCATGGCAGCCTCCAAGCTGACTGAATGATCTACCACAGAACAATTTTGGCAGAAACCACACTGAAGAGGCGATAAAGCTGCCAGGTCTCAAGGTAGTACATCAGACGTGCACCAACCATNCACAGAACAATTTTGGCAGAAACCACACTGAAGAGGCGATAAAGCTGCCAGGTCTCAAGGTAGTACATCAGACGTGCACCAACCATATGTTCCATGGTCTAACGGAGACAGCTGGTGAGGGAATTAGGTCGACAGCTGGAAACATCTCTCTTGACTGTCCATGGTTTCAAAATTGGTACAAGGGTTGATTCGCACCACCACTTCAAGGGAAAAACAACAGAGGTCCAAATGTTATTAAAGATCCTCAACAAAAACAATTTCCCGCCAAGTGTGAGGTGTTGCCACATAGCATAATGGATATTGTCAGGGCCAGTGTATGTATGCTTCGAGTGCGATAAAAACTGCTCATACTCAAGAAGGGGGAAAATGCTGGTTGTATTCCACCTCACCCGAGCCCCTAAAGTGAACACACACCATTTCACATGATTATCTGCAGGCTCTAAATGTGGGAGTGCATTGCACGCTGCTCGAAACATCCACAAAATATTGACCCAACAAATCTGCTATGTTTGTCCCGTCTGTAACAATACTGTTATTGAGTGGAAGGAAGGGAACTTGTGTACTGAGAGATTGTCTGCACAACTTCCAAACATAGTCTCAGATAAACTCACTGGTAGCACATAGTATGGTGAGCAACGAAATGAAGTGTCTTCAGGATTTCCACCGGCTGTCCTTGATGAGACGTCGCGCCAGAGCCCGGCAGGCGCGGTAGAGCTCCAGGTTAACTTGAGTGGAGTGAGCACTGAAGCTTCTGAATAGATGTTGGTTGGGCATGGACAGCATTCCTGCATTCGTCACTCCACCAAGGAACACACCTGTGACCACAAGGTGAAGATTGAGGGATGGCAGTCTCCCCAGCTGACATGATGAGTTGAATAGGGCCAATGCCACATTCACATCAAGGGAAACCTCAGCAGTGAAGTGGAGGGAATGCTGAAAATGAGCCCAGTCAGCTTTCTTAAGTACCCACCGAAGTGGTAAGGGTAGGTCAGCAAATGACACCTGATCCAAAATGATGGCTACTCTCACAGAGATCTGGATAAATAGACTAATTGAAGTGAGTGACCAAAGCTGGGCTACAAAGAGAAAGATCAATACATGACAAAGTGCCAGTTTGGATGGTGAAATGGTAATTTAATTAGTTTTTATTACTACTGATATTATTAAATATGTAATTTTTTGTCATTTTATTAAAATAAAGACATTTATTTCAAGTTAGTCCAATTATTTTTGGTATTCAAAAATAAAAAGGTGAGTCACCTCTTTTTATTATTGATGATCTTAATATAAGTACTTTTCCTATTTTATTAATTAATAGATTTATGTTATTTTTATAAATTATTATTATAATTGATACTAATAACAATTTTGATGCAACACTTTGTACTAAAAAATATGCACCAATGTTCAACAGGGCAACATTAGAACTGGTGAGCCACGACTCGACTACATGACCCCGACCATTCCTGTGGTCAGAATCCCATGTCGGAATGTGAGCGCTGAAGTCGCCAATGACCGTAAATGGAGGTGGGAGCTGAGATGAAAGATTTTCAAATTCAGCTAAGCTGACATGCTGGTTTGGGGGTACACAGATGTTACAGATAGTGACAAACACACAGAGGAACACCCTGATCACCACTGCCTGCAGAGCAGTGCGAAGGGCAACAGCTTCGTGATAAACAGAATCCTTCACCACAAGACAGACACCGTCACAGACACGGTCCATCAACATGTTATCCAGGCGGTAAAACGTGTGACCTCAAAGGGAGGCCGTATCAGTGAAACGAAAGTGCATTTCCTGGAGGCAAATAACTGTAGAGGTGAGGGACACTAGAAACTGTTTCAGTTCAAGATTATTAAAGTAAGCTCATCAGTTCCACTGTATGGAGGACATGAGTTATGAAAAGGAAATGTGGGAAAAAAATTGCATCAGTTTCCCCCCTATATATATATTGATCACTAGCTTAAAGTCTCCTGAGACTTCACCAGTGTTTTGTGAATCACAGTCAACTGCCATCTTGACTTCTGGCTCAGGAGAGACAGGCTGGCGAGTTGGTGATCCGATGATGCGATCCTGCATATCAGGTTGATTCGCAGGACAAGATGTAAGCAATGAAGTCTTTGGCTTTTTGACTTTTTTCGCAGTAGCTTGCTGCTGAGACTTGGTAAAACAACAGGTTTGGACAGTTTTTTCTCAGCTGGACACTGGGTACCAACAGTCGTGGTTCAAATTGTCATAAATTGCTGAGGCTTTGGTGCACTCACAGACACTTCTATCTGAGTAGCGCTATTGACTGTCTTGGGTACACGCATCCTTTACTGCTGGAGAGCATGGAACAGTTTCCATATCTCGACAAAAGAAACTTTGTCTGTGGCCTTGATTTGCCTAACAGCCTGCTCTTCCTGGTAAACAAAACATTCTGACCATGAGGGGGAGGGGGTGTTCTTTGCTGAACAGACTTCAGCCAAGCTGGGTGATTTAACGTTGTCTTCAGCACATGGTGAACAGCAATAACATACAAAGTCTGCAGCTAACATAAGACCTCGCTTTCCAGGATGTCAATGAGGTCGGGACACCAGATGATGCCTTTCCTGGAGTTGAGTGACACATGAGATTTGACCTAAACAGGGAACTTTGCAGTTGCCCCACTGAAAGTCTTCAACGTCAAGAGACAGTGCAACTGGACAGCATTCAACGTCTCTACCAAAGCTCACGCCTTTCACTAATATCCTTACATTCTGCAACAGAACCGCTCCAGCATTAACTTTTTGTAATTCGAAAGGTGACACCATTTAGAAAGTTTACCCTTCTAAACCTTGGCTAACCAAAAAATGTGGCATGGCCAAAAAATGTGGCATGGGTAACTTAACAACAGTAGAATGGCGCACTAGAGAATCACAATCCGAATAACTACCAATGTCGTTAAGGTGCAGTTTCAAGTGGCTGTTGAGGGTGCCAATCTTTTGTGGAGTACTTAAAGAAGACATAGCTGAGGCCCCCTGTACTAGGACTCATCAGCCTCAACCTGCCAATTGGGGGAGAGGGGGAATAAAAGAAGCCAACAGTTAAAATACCTCATGGGCTGTGCTGGTTGGAGGGGGACCAACCTTCCCACAGACCTTAGCAGTACATAGGAACTGCTACCCTTCGCCACTATTAGTAAATTGTTTAAGTATGTTCTGAGGCAAGGAGATGGGGGAGCGGAGCCAGAGCCGACTGGCCGCCATGTTGTGACATAATATATTACTTTAATATGCCTGTAGGCATATATATAAATATAGAAATTTAAATTATTTTTAATTTATTTTATATATAACTAGCTNTACTAGCTGACCCGGCGGACTTCGTACCGCCTAACAGTCAATGAATGTCGTGTTAACTTTTAGTTTAGCTTTATTTAGGATTTTATTAACATAAAATAAAATTAATACTCAAAATTTATTAAGTTCAATAGTTTATTAGGATAATATATATAAAGAAAATAAAAAATCAATAAAAGTACAAAAATCAAGTATTTCATTGGCGTATCAGCTGTATTTTGCTGCATGGGTTGTACTCGCGTTAGACTTTCTTCAGTGAAGCACCTTGTGATATACGACATTTTTCGTTTTGTTATCAGGCGCAAAAACAAATAAAGCCGATGGTTTGCCGACGCGTGAACATGCCACGTATAATTGACCATGAGAAAAACATGCATTTTCTAGATTCAGACCACAAACACTCAAGGATTGGCCTTGAGATTTGTTAATTGTCATGGCGAATGCAAGACGAATCGGAAATTGAAGTCGTTTAAACTCAAAGGGCATATCGGTTGGGATCATAGGAATCCTCGGAATGAGAACTTCCTCATCTTTGAATTTTCCTTTGAGTATCGTCGCGTGAATCACATTGGTCATCAGTTTTCTTATCACCAAACGCGTTCCATTGCATAGTTTTGGTTGGTTTAGATTTCGAAGCATTATTACTACCGAGCCAACCTTCAGTTGTAAATTGTGCGGTGGTAATCCAGGCACATCCAAGGAGTTTAAAAATTCAGTTGGATAGTTGGTGGCTTCGTCTTCGTTTATTACACAGTCAATAGATTTAAATGAATGCAGATTACCAACGATTTGATTCTGAATTACTATATTTAAGTCATCCACATCTTTGTTCTTAGCCGCCAAAATTGCTCTCTCACTCAACCATTTGTTATTTTTGTGATTAGCAATGATGTTCGGGAACACTTTCTTGATGAGCTCGTCTTTCGATGAGATGAAATTGCAAAAATTCGGAGGAAATGAAATCAATCCGCTCGATTCGTCGACAGGAACACGGCCATTACCGAAAGTCAGCAATTGCTTGGAGAAATCTCCAGCAGATGGATCGTTCAGCAATGCAACTCTCATGTTTGCTGTCAGCTGAAGTTTCTTCACATAGCGCCACAGATTTGACGATTTGAGGCAAACGTTTTATTTCATCGGCAGCAGTCGATCTTGGAATGACTGGCAGTGTTTGGCGGAAGTCGCCAGACAGTAAAATCATTGCGCCTCCAAAACATCTCGAGTCATTGCGCAGATCTTTCAATGTTCGGTCAAGTGCTTCTAATGCGCGTTTGTGCGCCATTGTGCATTCGTCCCAGATGATGATTTTAGATGCTACTAAAACCTTGGCCATTGCGGAGCGTTTCGCAATGTTACATGTCGGTTGTTCAGTAGTTTGAAGGTTTAACAGCAGTTTAAACGCTGAATGAGCCGTACGGCATCCTTCTAACAATGTGGCCGCTATTCCAGAAGAAGCAACTGCTACTGCATTGTCGGATCTCGCTCGAACAGTGGCCAAAATCAATGACATGAGGAATGTCTTCCTAGTTCCACCGGGGGCATCTAGGAAAAATAAGCCACCATTTCCCTCATCAATTGCCTTGATTAATGTATCATACACTTCCTTCTGTTAGGGTTTCAACAGGGGCACATTCGTTTGAACTGATTGGTCTAATTCATATCGATCATACTCACGTTCTCGTTCTAATTCTCTATTAAATGCGTCATTCATTCCTCAATCTGGCGCTGGCATTCCTAACCTGACTAACAAACTGCCGCACATGAGGTAACACATGTCTTCAATCAAGAGCAAAGCCTAGTTATGCATCTCATCATTCACCTCAAGATCGGGATTTCTTGAACTGACACGAATTCTATGTAAAATGTCTTCTGACATGTCATCTTTGTATTTGTTCCACAGGTCACGTGGATTCGATGGGAAGCATGTCGAAATGATGATAGCAAATAATGTGCGTATCTGACTTGGAGTTGCGGATGACCAGGAACCGCATCGCCTTCCTTCCGACGTTGAAATTTCTTCGATGAAGCGTTCCAAGTGTAATAATGTGGCATCTCCGAGTCCAGCCATTCTCGAGTTATAAATGGTGTAACTAACCCGACTTTGTTTTATAGATAGATATGGTGTTTGTAGTACATTTTACACTTACACATTATTCAGAAATGCAGTGTTCCATCTTACATATTTTCTCAAATATCTGTAATAATCTGGTGTGTCAGGTCCAACTTCAAAGATGTATACCGCCCTTTGGATTTGATTTAGACCAAAGGTCGTACATATGTTTTCGACGTCTATTTTCATGATTAACCTGCAGCTAAAGTTTGTCGGTTTAATTTGATACAACCTGTTTACATATTCATGTGTGTTGTTATCTGCGTGTTTTCTTCTGGGGTGAATGATTATGAGGGTTTTCTCAGAGTGCTCACATTTTTTTACATCTATACTAATATAATAATAAAGCGGAAGAGTTTGTTTGTTTGTTTGAATGCGCTAATCTCTGGAACTACCAGTCGGATTTGAAAATTTCTTTTTGCAGTTGATAGCTCATTTCTTGACGAAGGTTATAGGCTATTCAACATCACGATACAACCCTTAGAAGCCGAGCAAAAAGAAAGAAAGTCAGATATATTATATATGCAAAAGTCTGTGTGTGCATGTTTGTTACCACTCAGTTCCATAATGGCTGAACGGATTTTTATGAAATTTGGTATGTAGGTACTTTAGGTCCTGGAATAGGGCATAGGATACTGTTTATCCTGGAAAATTCTACGGTTCCTGTGGGATAACAACAAAACGTACTTCTGCAACGGCTGAGAACGTGACTGAAATATTTTTTTCCTCTGGTGTCAAAGTTTATCAGGCCTCCCAAGGACCTCTGAAATGGCTTAACGACTGCTATCAATAGATAAAANAACAAAACGTACTTCTGCAACGGCTGAGAACGTGACTGAAATATTTTTTTCCTCTGGTGTCAAAGTTTATCAGGCCGCCCAAGGACCTCTGAAATGGCTTAACGACTGCTATCAATAGATAAAAACCGGGACTGAATATTTAACGTGCCCTCCAAAGCCCAGAAGCGCTCAGATGTTATGCCACTAAACGGTCACCCATCCAAATGTGTGCCGCTGGGAATGTTGCTTAACTTTGGTGATTGATTACGATCCCTCAGCCAAGCGCAAAAAGTAGTACCTACGTACACTTTTTTCTAAAGCTACAACTTGATGAAACTCACATTTTGATTTTCATACATCGACGCTGGGAAACGGAAATGTAGTAACTACGCTATAGTTGCACAGATAGACTCCAAAACCATTATCCTACTTCTTGGCTATCGGGTAAAAAACATTTCCTTCCTGTTGGGTTGCCGTTATCAGTTAAAAACCTAGGCCAACATAGTATAATTTTATAATTCTGTTTTCACATAAACAAATTATCTTTTCCCAATAATACCCAGGCAAAGCCGGGCCGGTTCGCTAGTTTAAAATATATGACAGAAGGCCTTCTGTGAGCATAAGCAGGGCTCCTTACTACAGTTGTACCAGAAATATTCCTCCAACTAGATGGATTGTTCGCAACATGTTTTGTTAAGTGATTCAAGAGTGCAAGTTTGTACAATGGATGAGTGGTTTGTGAAAATATTTGCGAAATGTTTCACAAATGGGGAGACATGCTTCTGGGCATCAAAGATGCTGGCGAATGTGTTGCTAGTTTGAGTCCCGATCAGATGGTGCTACATCATGCTCGCGAGTGAGAGGTATTGATGGTGAGTTATCCAGCAACTGTTCGTTTAGCTTGAGAATTTGTCTGGCAATAGCTTGTAAAGATCATCAGCCATGCTCCTCCCTACGACAAATGTCTGCTACCCAAAACAACATTTGATGATTTGATGAACGTGGTAAATTGTCTGCATATATAAATGAATATATTCATGACTCATAGATTAGTTGTTATTAAGCCAGCAAATCACGAACATATCTGCATGAGCCTGTCTGCAGGAGTAAAGTGTATGAATTCATGTATGCTTGGAAACGATGCAAGTCACTGATGACTACATGCATACATTCAACAACTGCACAAAAATTACATGGAAAACAATGCTGTTACTGTGCCAAAACCTTCGGTAAAAGTTGCAATGCACTGCAACATGAAAAGAGCGATTCTTTGAAGAATCCATCTCATTATTTTTTTAGCTGCTATAAATGTTCCAGACATTTCAATTGACCCGATAAAGAAGCACATCAAGGCCGACAAAAGGAGTGTTATTTTGTCCACCGAGAAACAGCATGTGTTAACTTCGTTACATCCTGTTAATACATTACATAATATGTTTGCAGATGACAAGGGAACTCGCATGATGAAGCATTACAACAATGGCTACATGCAGTTTGTGCAAGGCAATACATTGAAGGAACATATCAAAATCCGTGAGGGTTAGTCCACTAGGAGCCAGCATGTGATGTCATCAATGCCACTTGCTGCATCGATGAGTACAGATTCCACAGACGATTATGACGAGACAGTTAATGCTAATTATGGAATGAGAGACCTAACACGTGTGGTAGAGTCAGTTTGTATGCAATGTACACTTGCAAGACTTTCGTGTGAAAGCGACGAACTTCAAAATAAACGATCATCGGCTCTAAATACTGAAGATGTCCATACGACTCTAACAAAGAAAAGTTAATTTGATATTGAGGATGAAATAGGAGGTGAAGATGATCATGAATACAGTATTGTTGACCATGATGACAGTTTTGATGAAGTATCTGATGAGGATGATGTTTCTCCCTACGTTCCCACATATTTCTGCAATGAGATTCCTTTGACAAGTGGTGTGAAGATGGTAGAAGGCATCAAGAATGCTCGTTACAATTTTCCTGGAGACCTAAATGAACTTGTTGATAGACTCATACATTTGATTGACCTTCAAAAACATGGGGATCTCTCACACATTGTTGGGATATCTTCAATCATCGATGAACTGAAGGATCGGGGTTATATCAGATGAGACTATCGACTACTATCCATGATCTGCAAACATCTGAGAAATGTAAAGACTGAACGTACGAAACCAGAAATATAGAATAAGTAAATTAATTAAATTTATGTATACATAGTAATCTGTGTAATTTCTTATACAGTCCCTTCTGCTTCAGCGGTGTATTTGATTGCGAGAGTCTGTTTTAGATAAAATGTATTGAGATGGAGTGCCTGAAACACAGCACAAGTTTTCGCTAACTTGTAACACTGGGTTTCACTTCTTACCAATGTGTCGGCAACAGTGTGATCCAACATACCTGTCACTGCTCCCCTTCGATGCCCGGTGTGGCAAGTCATTAGGTGTGAGGCGGCCTACCTTGCGGCTATCACCTTGTAAACTGGATGACGAGCAGCAAGCGGGGTTTTCCTCCCACTACTCCGCTGCCATCCCCTCCTCGACACATGATCTACGTTGCTTGGCGAAGGTGTAACGCTTTGGCTACGTCACCAAGATTTGAATTTTTGCTGGCAAGAAATAGACTCTAAGCTTCTGGAAGTTTCCGAAACGCCTGGTGTAGCGAACTCTGGAAGCTTGCCAGACTACTTATAGTGGGTTCTGACTATGGACCAAGAGAAAACATGGGGGGCATGCACAGTGAGAACACAAGTTAAAGATACGTGAACTTTATTCTTTTATGGGCAATTTAGTGTAAATATGTGGTATTTGGGCAGTTAATTGTAATTTTTTAAGCCCAGTATTATTCAAGTTTGTAAACTCTATCTTAATCACTTTAAATTGTTCAAATAGTTTTTAATACTATTTTTATACTTTTGTATGCGTAGATTTTTAGGGAATTCTGAAAAGAAGAAAAAAAAAGTTATACCTCAATTACAAATATTACACAAAAGGTTTTTTTATTTTCCATTTCTCACAACTGGGGAGTTTTTGCCATTTCTTCCTGTGGGATGGGTTTTACTTGATTTTTCAATATATTTGATATCCGCACTAGTTTGCAGTATTCTTTACGATATAAATGTCATGGACAGAGGAAGAGGCTTGGTCAATGTCATGCGCCACTCTGCTGTTCATCCCAGTCAGGTCATTTGACAGAGTGGAAATGGTAAATATTGTTGTTCTGGGAAGTGAAAGACGAGGAAAAATGGGGGATTTTTATTACTGTGTGTAATTGTGTACTAATTTATGACGACTTCTGCAGGTGCTGTGCGTACAAGTTGGATCTATCACTTGTCCAAAGAAACATTGCAAAGCACTTTGACCAATGCAAAGGTGAAGTTCGCTTTGGACGACAGCATTGACGTGTTACTAGGAATATTACGCGGTGTGATGAAAGAGGGCACAGACGAATCAGAAGAAAATTCTGGTAAGCCTGTTCCAGTATGTAAAATACTGAAATCAATTGCTCCTGGAATTGAGAGTAGAATTCCAAACATAAAGTCTTGGCAGTCTAACTGAGATCGTAGATTTTTTAGTAGAGTTGTTTATCATATTAGAGATGAAATTGTGTGCACCTGCAGTTATCTATACTGCTGCATTGCTTAAAATTCCCAAGAGTTTACAGGCAGTTTTGAGTCACGCTATTGCTAGTTAATGGGTGTGTGCATTACTTTGTCGGAATTTATTACAACAGGTCCTGTGTAGCTATTACGGCGTTTGCGTTTAAAGATACTAGAGCAATATCAAACTTCAACTCAAACTATGAAAGCTTTTGTGCAGGAAATAATTCAATTAGTATAAGTGTTACGCAGCCCATGTGATGAGGCATATTTAACAAAAGTTATATTTTTCAATCTTTTACCGGTAATTATTAAGGGCTTTTCTGTAAAAAAACAAAAAAAAAAAAAGTGGTATATTTCCACTCTACTAATCACATAGAACACGAATATGCTAGGGGCATAGCTTTAAACTAAGTACAACATATTTTTAAAAATTGAACAAAATTGCAAAATGACTGTTCTAGACAGTTTGTTTACGTTTGTGAACGAAACATCCTAGACCAACAAAAGTTGCATTAACGGGTTCTGCACAGCTTACCTTGTTCATATTCAAGACGGCGTAATGTTAAAATAAGTAGAACAAATTTAAAGAAATCGCGAAATTTGATATTTACNCATCCTAGACCAACAAAAGTTGCATTAACGGGTTCTGCACAGCTTACCTTGTTCATATTCAAGACGGCGTAATGTTGAAATAAGTAGAACAAATTTAAAGAAATCGCGAAATTTTATATTTTCATCTATTAACGTCTACCGCCATTAATAATGGCTGCACATTGTACATTTTATGCAATCTAGCGGGCGCATATGTCATCACGGGTCATACGTTAGTATGCCAGTGTGTGGCTACAGGTGCGGGTCGTGGTGAGTTAGGTGTTGCTCCATTCGTGATTTAAAACGAAGAAAGCAAGCAAGACTACGTTTCTGCGTTATATTAGCATATTAACGAGTGCTTCTGTGTATATATTCGGCTGTAAACGAGTGTTTCAGTGCGTTATATGCGCGTATGTGGCGCTTTGTGGAAGATTGTAATTTCATTGGGTCAATTGTGGTTGAATTGGCCGTTGACAGAGGTATGTACCACCCGCCTACATTGGTCAGAAAATTGATATTATTTTGGTGTGTTTTACGGCTCCTTTAAATCCCTAAAATCCTAAATTTGTAGTTTAGTGTGAAACCCAAAAATTCTAACAGGTAGCTTAACGTGCAAATGTAGTTATATTACGTAATTCAAACAAGGTTTTTCCGGACGTTTTTACCCCACAATTTCACATTCTTTCTCAACTAACCTAGGATTATTGGTAGGAAACGCAGAACACGACTATAGTAGCGTCATTAACGTATGACTAATTGTATAATATGTGCCCACCTAACCTAACAGTACCTAACCCCACGATGGGTGAATCACTATTTTACATTTTTAAACTAACCTAGGATTGCAGTTATTTAAAATAACTTAGGATTATAGGGTTCCCATCTAGTCTGTGATTGTAGGGTGTTGATCGGAGATTTGATTAATATTCTATAATCTTATATTACTTTACAACCGTACAATCCCAGGTTAGTTTAAAAACGTAAAATAGTGATTCACCCATCGTGGAGTTAGGTTCTGTTCGGTTAGGTGGGCACATATTAAGAAATTAGTTGTACGTTAATGCCCTTAGTAAATTCGTGTTCAATGTGATTAGTAGAGTGGAAATATACCACTTTGGGGGGGGGGGGGGTTTACAGAAAAGCCCCTAATCTGCATAATTACCGGTTAAGACAGAGTTTACAAACTTTAATAATACTGGACTTAAAAAATTACAATTAACTGCCCAAATACCACATGTACAAATTTGCAGACAGTTGGCAAACTAATGTAATTTCTATACATATGGGTGGGGGACAAACGAAAGTAGTGATCGAAGGATCAATTGAAGTATTTGGATTGATTGAAGGATTGGGATCGACAAAGGATTGTGAAGAATTGGTGTATAGTGTGACATGTGGATTATTTTGTTGATTGGTGTGTGGATTGCTGATTGTGGTGCGGAATGATGGAAAGATTGTGAGATTGATCAAAAGAANAATGATGGAAAGATTGTGAGATTGATCAAAAGAATTATGTAAAGACAAGTCTTCAAATATATATATATATATATATAATTTTTTTTTTAGAATTTTTTGTGGGATTTTTAGAAGTATTGGATTTTTTGGGTTCAAGGTTAACCAAGGTCATGGGTACAGGATCAAGGTCACAGATGAGGTCAAGGTGAAGATCACCCACATCTAACATGGTGATCAGAGTCATCAGCACCGCCTAGTGTTGAAAATGTAATCAAACGAAAAAAAAAAACAATATGACAGAATGAGCAAAGTTGAGATGAAGGGGAGGTGGAAGTTAATACAATGTGATTGACTGGAAGGGGTCAGTCATCTGCTAGATGTGGTGCTGTGGGGAACCTCTGGAAATGTAAGTTTAAATAATTTTTTATAGATTTTAAAATAAATTTTTATAATTTTTTAATACTTTTTGGGGATTTTTTGGAATTATTTGAAGTTTCACGGGTGAAGGTAAATGGGGTCAAGGTCACTTGGATCTAATATGGTGGTCTGGTAATGACACAACATGGTGGCGGGTTGGCTCTGGTCCCTCGTCTGCTCTAACCCAAACATTTAAAATTTTTGTTTTATACATTTTTTAAACAAATTTTAAAATAAATTTTTTATAAATACTTTTACTACATTTTGGAGGATTTTATCAATTTTTTTTGAGAATTTTGCAATTTTTTGTGTTAGAGGTTATTCAAAATCACGGGGTCAAGGTCACCTTATTCAATATTGTTTGCCAAGATTGCTGACAGAACCAAGATAGTGGCCGGTCAGCTCTGACTCCGGATCCTGGCTCCCTGTGTATCGATTTGGCGACAATTATTCAAAATAGGGGCTTTTCTGAAAATTAAAAAAAATCACGGAAAGTGGTATATTTCCACTCTACTAATTACACAAAACACGATTTTACTAGGGGCATTAACGTTTTACCAATACAAACCACAAATACCTTAGTGGGGAGGGTTATGAAGATCAGGGAAATTGTGGGGCAAAATCATTAAAAATAACCAACCTACGATTGTTGGGTTTTACACTAACCTAGGCTTTTTGGATTTTACACTAACCTGAGATAGTAGGATTTTACACTAACCTGGGATAGTAGGGTTTTACACTAACCTAGGATGTTTGGGTTTTTATACTAACCGAGGTAGTTTGGGTTTTTATACTAACTTAGGATGTTTGGGTTTTACACTAAACTACGAATGTAGGGATTTAAAGGAACCGTAAAACATACCAAAAGAATGTAAATTGACTCACCTAGGTAGGGGGCTAGTATAATTCCTTGGACGTTAATAGACGTAAACAAACATATTTCGCAAGTTTTTAAAATATGTTCTACTTATTTTAACATTACGCCCTCTTGAATATGAAGAAAGGTAAACTGTGCAGAATCCATTAATGCAACTTTTGTTGGTCTAAGACATTTCGTTCAGAAACGTACACACACTGGCTATACTGCTCATTTTGCAATTTTTGTTCAATCTTTTAAGATATGTTGTACTTATTTTAAAGCTACGCCCCTAATATATTCGTGTTCTACGTGATTAGTAAAGAATAAATATATCATAATTTTGAATTTTTTTTTGTGTTTTTCAGAAAAGCCCCTAAACTTAACAATTACCCTTTTTGGGCTTAATACTGAGGTCTACGGAAACTGCATTAAGTAAATTAAGCAACAGTAACTAAAGTGGGTGTACTTAGGTAATTCACAGTGATACAAAAAAAATATCGGCCCTAAAGTTTAAGGCCCTGGAAGATGGTGTTACGAAATTACAGAAAACCGGAAAATAGAAATATGTAGGCATTACCTCCTGTTTAGCAGACTTCTTTGAATGTTTCCACCTACATAATGTCGAAGTCGTGCAACTTCCAACTGGTAACACACTTGTGGTAAGAAAATTTACATATCTAGCTGCAGACAAATTCCGCTTAATTCTAACATCGTAATGTAGTAGACTTGACAGCGAAGGTAAACAACGTTTAAAAGGATTTGTAGAGCAGAAAAAGTTTCTACAAATTAAAAGTCTTGTACTCAGCACCATTCCTATGCTAGCTAACCTCCAGCGAGCACAACGAAATCTACACTCTACAGTAACCTCTGCTACTATTTTCTGATTTTTAAGGGTAAACAACACACTTCGCGCCTTGGTAAAATTACATTAGTATATAAAAAAAAACCAAAAAACGTACATAATGGCTGACGCCATGACAAAATTCTGTGAATAAAAACATTCACTCATAAAATTTTTAAAGGCTGTTCACAATAAAGTAAGCACTTAAGAGACACTTGTTATTTTTTCCTTTCAGCAGTGTTTTATCATTTAACCAACTTTTTAAATAAACATTGCAATGTAAGTAATAAAAACATTATNATAAAGTAAGCACTTAAGAGACACTTGTTACTTTTTCCTTTCAGCAGTGTTTTATCATTTAACCAACTTTTTAAATAAACATTGCAATGTAAGTAATAAAAACATTATGTAAAATCCACCGTACTCGGAAGTTAGCGTCTAAGGATAACATTAAATATATTTATTGCTTATTATCTCACTTAACTGTGTTTTAATCAAAAGGAGTAGCTATGGACAGTATTGCAGTGTTCTTAACTAGTATAGACATTACCATTATAAAAATTTACTAACACCAGGGTTTTAAAATTTTTACATTACGGACAAAAAATGGGCAAAAATACTTCAGGGATGGTAAACTTAAAAAATTCCAGGTCTCAAGCAAGGAACTCTGCAGAGGAAGTAAAAGTCGTAACAAGGTTTTCGTAGGTGAACCTGCGGAAGGATCATTACTGTTGTGGAAGGTACAAAGACATATGTTGAACGTGGCTGCTCCTTGCTAATATGTGGGGCGACCCTGCGAGGTCGATGCATGTAGAGTTGAGACAGCCCTGGATTGCAACACCACTATGTAGTTCACGAGAGAGTGGTTACATCGCTAGCGCTTGTCCGAGAATGAGTCGCGGTAGCATAGCAACCTTGGACAGCATGTGGTTAAGATGCAATCTGTTGTGTTTATTGAAATGGGATGTGGCGAGTTCCTCGGANGCCAGATCGCGGCCTCCTGGCAAGCTAGCGCTTGCCGAGAGTGAGTCGCGCTAGCATAGCAACCTTGGACCGCATATGGTTAAGATGCAATCTGTCGTGTTTATTGAAATGGGATGTGGTGAGTTCCTCGGATTTCTGGAATGGATTGGGTGTGGATCCCCTGAGCATGAACAGGGACCCTCAGTATCCGAGGAGCGCTACCCTAGCTGTGTATCGTGGCCTCTGACATTCTTATGTGTCAGGGCGAGTCGCGGTGCAATGTAGATACAAGGCAATGTAAGACGTGCAGCATTTCATCAACAACTAATGGAAAGGTTGAAGCTTTCTGAATAAAATTGTATATGACAATAAATATTTTGCTTCAAACTGTAGGCTCTATAAGGATTTAGAAACAAATATGGTTCAACAGGTGAAATTTAAATGTGGTTTGGGATGGCCACAGGTTATGGCAGGTGAAATTTAAATGTCTGAAGGGCACCAGTTAACCAATAAGGGAATCAATTCGGGTTAGCACGAGGCCGCTGTCGAAAAGCCCTCCTCTATGCCCCGTGTCTTACAATGTCTTGGGAGATGCCTGATGTTTTCAAAGTCTCATCAGACACCTAAGTGTGCGCACTTGCAGAACTGCGAGTGACCCAAGATGAGCACTCTGGGTGTTGGCTTTTCTGTGACATGCACAGCCAGTGGTACAACGAGGGTAGTCTTTACCTTGGCTGGCAGAAGATGTGTGAGGGTCATCAAGGGTTCTAGGGGAAGCTGCGGACAGCATCAAAACCCATCTCTGCCCTCCTTCGGGAGCCCTTTAGACAATGTACCACTGGTATCTATGACATCTGGCAGCAGGGCAGCCCTACGCTGGCGGCGTGGCTGCAGCTGAAAATGACGGGTGGTGGCACCTCGACAGCTTATCGTAGGTGCTGGCAAGATGCTGCCATGCTGCTTTTGCAGTAATGGTAGTGCTATGGGAAGCGCCAGTGGCAGAGCTGCCACAGCCTTCGCTGTCTCGCGATATCCTGTTCTCTTGTGCTGAAATGGGCAACCACTCTTCTCCCCACTCCCTGACGCCAGTCAAATATCGAATGTATGGATGCTGGGCGTCGATGCAGGCAGGAGGTGGTGTGGTGTAGCAATGATGTTGGTCACTGGTGGCAAGGGTGCCACAATGACTGGTGAGTTACTCCAGACCTCGATGGCTGACACTGCTTCATTATCGAGATGCTGGGCGAAAGTGCAGTCATGAGGGGGCTAGCTTACGTCTGCTGTATGTTGAAAGGTTGCTGGAACACTGCACCAGATGGTGGCAGAGGTTCTGCAGGCGAGCTCCTAAAGATAGCCTCAATCACATCCTATGAACGTAATATTAATTTAATGTCTATTTATAAAAGGTCAATTATATTTTCAAAAAGAGAGATTGCCTATAAAGGCCTCCATCCTTGTAATATGGCATTTAGTGCAGTGACATGCCCCGTCAACTTCACAACTTCAATCTTAACAGACATTTGTTAATAAATGGGGGTGTCACCAATGTATTTATCTAATTTACACAATTTTTCACCATTGTAATTATATCATATAGTGTCCATGTTATGTTTCATCATTTACCGTTTGATTTCGGTTCTCGTCACTCGTGATGGAAACCAAGGCCAGTTCGTCTCAGTACTCGGACCGGACTAGCGGTGTTGGTTGCCCCCTCTACAAACTCTCTCGGTACCATCATTAGGCTGTAATAACTTCACTGCAATATTAAATTAATTAACCAGATAATTAATTTTATTGCTTGTAAGTACTGAGGGGAGAGGCACCCACCCTCTAATCGGACAGCTTAAAGCTATCGCATATCAACATGTTTATTTCCTGCTAAGGTCACCAGCAGGCCGTAATTGCTGGGTCCATTTTCATGCATTATTCACCTGTAAGCAAGCAAAGTTAATAAAACACTTTACAAAGTTAAAAATGTTTCGATTAATTATAGGTTATTACACACTTTTTAGTATCACCTACAATTGCATAGTATATTTCAGGTGTACGAAAGGCCTACCCCTAGAGTCTCATCATAAGTTATAAATAGTGCAACAGTAAGTACATGACAACATCATCAACAAACTGACTGAGATATCCAGAGCTCCTGGGCCGTCGAGCGAACGACCCTCATCATTAACTATCTACTGGGTTATGGCGCCAGGCAATCCTACACTCAACCAGCCCTGGGTAACCTCGACTACGACATATTGTTTTCGTTTGCTTACTTGCTCGACAATTTCGCAGTGCTGCACCTGTAGGTCCGCAACGTTTTCTGGCTGTTTCAATTTGGCTGGTTTCAATGCAGCTCTGAATTCAGGAAGGACTATCTGTAACACTGCTTTGAGTACTACTGCAGCCACAATATGGGGATAAAACCAGGTTACGAGAATTACTTTAAATCTCCAGAAAGTCTCTAGGTCTGCATGAGTCCACTGACACTTTGTAAAAATACTCAGCTGTGTCAGCAAGGTCACCAGCCTGTTGGATTTTTTGGAAGAATTTTGTAATGAACTGCTACAAAGTCATTTGGTATTCGATAAAAGAATTTAAACATGTGTTCTCATCACAGGTGAGTTGAGCAAACAATCCATGGACACTCTTCATGTGAGACACCGCTCTGTTGTATTTCCGGCATGAATTCTTCCACGAATGATCGTTGATCCTCCGAGCCCTGACCAGAGAAATTCGGGAGTGTTTCAAACTTCGCCATAGAAACTGTTGTTGGCGTTTACAAAGGTTGTGACATGGACCACTCCTGTGTGGTCTGGCACGGCCATTGCCATCACATCATCGGCCCACAGTCGCTGACTAGTGCGGCCCGCAGAACATGAAAGTCGTGCGTCACGATGCTTGTCTGCACCGTTGGCATGGGAATGGATCATGACCCGATACTGAGTGGTCTAACCTTGTGCCTGTGGTGTCCCTACAGAGAGCTGTGTAATTAGGATAACAATCAAGTGTTATAAGGTGTATTAAATAGCATTAGAAATTATCTCCCATGGCAAATGTTAGTGAAATTCGCTCTTAGGGGATTGCGAAGAAATAGCAGACTAAATCCACACCACATGCATATTTAATGAGGTGTAAAGTAGCAAGGCTACGGTATTTCAAGTGTTCTATATAATTTTCCGAGTGCAATTGTGTGTCTAATCAAGCCAATTAGCCATGTGGGAAATAATTAGTCTTTCTTTCAACCCGACAGTTCCGGGCATAGAGTGCCCCAAATCTTATCAAACCTTAATATCCCACGTGCTCTGCAAGGCACCACATAATCATGTTTTGTATTTAAATTAGTTCTTGAGAAAGAACTCTCAACTCTCCTCAAGCTAAGGGATGTCCATCCCGATCGTTGAAGGGTCCTATTGTCTGTATGTTTTACGTGGTTATGTAAGCAGGTCAGGAAACTAAGATACCTTGAGGGATGGCACGAGCTCTAGGTGAGGACGCAGTCTGCTCTCACTGCCCCCAGCAGCCTAATTCTATGGGTCTTAGGTGCCGCATGTGCATCGCATCGCGATGGACTTTCATACTTTGTTCCGAACACTTGACATGGTCGAGGTTACCTAGGGCTGGTTGAGTGTTGGATTGCCTGGCGCAATAACCTAGTCGAGAGTTAATGATGAGAGTCATGCGGTCGACAGCCCAGGGGCCCTAGGTATCTCAGTCAGTTTGTTGATGATGTTGTCATATATTTACTGTTGCATTATTTATACCTTATGACGAGACTGTAGACCATCTCATATGACTGAAATATACTATAAAATTGTGGGTGATGCTACAAAGCATGTAGTATCCATCAATGATTTGTTACAGTTAACTTGGTAAAGCGGTTTATTCAGTGTTCTGACTACAGGTGAATAATACACCAGCAGGCACTTACAGCCTGCTCATGACCTTAGTGTGAAATAAATGTGATAATATTTTGATACGCTATTGCATTAAGCTCTCTGGTGAGATGGCGATGGCTGTCCCTTCCGTACAGTTAATAAAGATAACAAATATTCCAGTTAGTAAATGTTAATATTACAGTGAAATTATTACAGCCTAAATTATGGTAACTAGGGGGCCCACAGAGCAGGCGACCAATTACACCGGTCAGGCTCGAGTGCTGAGACAAACTGGCCGAGTGGCCTTGGTTTGCAGTATGTGTGGCGAGAACCAAAGTCAAACGGCGAATGATGAAACATAACATGAGCACTATGTGAAATGGTTGTAATGGTGAAAAATTCTATAAATTAAATTGAACATGTTGTTGACACCCCCGTTTATTATCAAATGTGTCGTATGGTTAAAGTTGTGAAGTTGAAAGGGAATGTCACTACACTAAATGATATATTACAATGATGGAGGCCTTTATAGGCACTCTCCCTTTTAAAAAAACATCATTACTCGTTACTCTTAAATAAATTAACATTATAACAGTATTATGTTTTCTTGTGAAAAGTGTTTGCATTTCACTTGCTATGATGTGTTTGCATTTAACTGGCTACAGTGTTACCAAGTGGCTATCTTCTGAAGGGATGGACGAGTCCACCTGGACAAAGGGGTGTGAAATGCCATGCTTGATTGCTAATAATACTATAAAATACACCCTTGACCGTAGTTGTGAATGTGGTGACTGTGTTGAATATGTTTGTAAAATGCAGCATACTACTAGATGACAGTTTGGGGCACTTATTTCTTCAGCTTTGGCCCACAAGCCAGTTGACATCACCCGGTGGTGCATTGCGTCATATTTAGCTGTGAGAGCTGCGACGACGCAACAACCAATTGCCAGTCCGCCCAACGGCTGTGGCTTTGGGGTAAACACAGTTTCGGATCGCCTACATATTTATTACAAGTGTTACCTCTTGTAATAAATAACAAGGGCGGTGTCTTGAGTTACATAATGCTTGTCGACAAGAAGGTGCAAGTTTCGATCTTGTCGACCTGCACTACACACTCTTGGTCTGATGTGGATGGTACGGCCCGGTGTTGCTGGTGTAGTTGTTGTGACTGCAGCAGTCAGAATGAGCACAAGGAGCTCGTGGACGCGTGGTTCACGTCAATCAATATATTGTTACTAGAAATAATCATTTCCACTTGGATTTCTTACTGATAAAGCATATGAAACAAGGATTAATATTTCTCAGAGCATTTAAATTTTAGTACCTCTTTCTCTTTAGTGCAATATTTTCCAAGGACAGCATTATGTAAAAATTTAATTATTCCAGTTAATAACATTACTTCTTGAGTAAAATGTTCATGAAACATGTTCTTATTAAACTGCTCATCTTGATTAATTAAAAATTGTATCACAGCTAGCTGGCTGTAGCACATACTCTAACTAAGGTCTTCTGGGTTATTCCTTTTTAAAGAAAATTTGTTTGTGCATTTTCTTATGTAAGATCAATTACAATAGTTTAAGAAAAACAAGATACTCTAGTGGATTATTTGACCATGCCCTTATGTACATGTCTTACGATTAAAGTTCTTAAAAAATATTTGAATAAATTTTACACGAGAAAATTTTCCATGACTGATCGCAATCATGTCGAGAGAGAGAGAGAGAGAGAGAGAGAGTGAGAGTCTCCCTGGGCTTGCCAATGTGCAAACCTTTCCTGCTTAATAAAATCAAGGATTAAATAATTTCCTGATAAGGGAATATTATCTACAAGAAGTTAAAATTAGTGATATCTTAGGGCATAACTTATCAGTATACAATACACTGGTTTGACAAAGCCAATTCGCATGAAATAAAATCCAGTAATTACATAAATCTGTGACATGAAAACATTAAATTACTTAAAATTCAGAAAAAATTATGACAGATAATCAAAATAGATCTGTAATAAAATTTCTACTATCATTCAGAATGTAAACAAACAAGAAAATATTAAACTTGCAGATGTAAACAATGAAAATATCTCATAATGTTTATCAATATAAGTGTCTATGTGAAATGTAAACAAAGACCAATTTTTTTTATATCCTCACACTTCGTCCCAAAATGTAGTTACAGAACTGTGATTTCACACAAATATGACACCACTCTGCTTCTCAAAGCACAAGAGATAGNTATAAAATGTAGTTACAGAACTGTGATTTCACACAAATATGACACCACTCTGCTTCTCAAAGCACAAGAGATAGCTAAAGTGTGTGGCTACAGTGATTTACCAGCTTCCTATTTGGCACAAAAAAAAAACAGTCCGATTTTTGTAGGTTTGTATTTTACTGTTAACATGCAAATCTGTGCATAATTATTCTTCTTGTATTGACGAGTTCATTTAGTATTGTATTACTGCTTAATTGAAAAATAAATGCTCATATTCATATATTATTCACTTATGTTTTTATCCCAAAACTGCACTTTATTTCTGAAACATGAATGTTTTCATAAGCATAACACTAGAAACAAGGAATTCAATAAGTTACTAGAATGGGGGCTTTTCCGAAAAACTGGAAATCAATAACTACAAATGGTGTACATGATCATTAATAATCACACTTCATAGGAATTGCATAGGGGCTTGATGTGGGTATTTTTTACAATATACACCATGAAATGTGATAGTGAGAAGGGCTATAAATATCGGGGAGTTTATGCAGAAAAACACATATTGTTTATGTCAAATATATGTCAGTCGGGTCACTGAATCGTGTTAAATGAGAGAACGCCTCTGAGAAATAAAACACGATTCACAGGGTATATTTGTGCTGATGCGCCAAGGCTATACAGCTATTAACCACAGTTATCAAGCAGTGTGGGAATATCATTTAATTCCGTTTCATATTTCAAGCCTCTCATTGCCTTTATTCATAATAGGATTGTACTATGTAACATGGAAGTACTAGAAAAAAACCTACAAATAGCATATCATATAAAAAGATGTTCCCAGGTGTTGTTTACGAGTAATGTACGAGTCATGTACATGTATCACCATGACATATGTGTTGTACAACGATGCGCAGGTAAAGGAAACAAATGTTCATTAATTGCGGTCTTCTGGTTTAATTTTTACCTAATTCACATTACGGTTGTATGCTGGTAGTGTATGGAAGTGCAGTACACNTTGCGGTCTTCTGGTTTAATTTTTACCTAATTCACATTACGGTTGTATGCTGGTAGTGTATGGAAGTGCAGTACAATGTGTAAATTTGACAATGAAAATGCTTGTGATTTATGAGTGCTATTAAGCGTTTTTCATTGCGATTATTTCCATTTGGCATGATAAATCTCATTATTGTGTGGAAATAAAAGAGTGTTGGTGTGGAGTTNTTGCGGTCTTCTGGTTTAATTTTTACCTAATTCACATTACGGTTGTATGCTGGTAGTGTATGGAAGTGCAGTACACTGTGTAAATTTGACAATGAAAATGCTTGTGATTTATGAGTGCTATTAAGCGTGTTTCATTGCGATTATTTCCATTTGGCATGATAAATCTCATTATTGTGTGGAAATAAAAGAGTGTTGGTGTGGAGTTNTTTCATTGCGATTATTTCCATTTGGCATGATAAATCTCATTATTGTGTGGAAATAAAAGAGTGTTGGTGTGGAGTTTTGACACATTAGATTAGAAGCCATATTCTTCGATATCAGCGATACATACATGGGTGAGTAAAGTAATTTATAGTGTAGTTAATGCATGTAAAGTAAGTGTAGTGCATTGTACTGTCTAGTATTGCATTGAAGCGGTGAAGCACTGCTGCCACCAGCCATGTAAAATGCATACGACCTAACCAAATAAATTCTACGATTACAATACGTGAATCACTATAATAAGTCTATCATAGGTTTTTTATTTGCTTGTTTACAGTAAAAATTGAATTAATGTTTTACTTTTTTTTGCATTTTCTCTTAATGTTTAAATTTTTAAATAATTTGTTTTGATCGCACTTCAGAGTTTTCCTTTATTTTTACTTAACATAATGTAAGACTTAAATTTTAATTGCAATCCACCAATCCATTTTCCAGGTTTGGAATTTTCAATAATAATTCAAACCTTAGATTTTATTTTTTATTTTTCAAAAACATTTTGGTATTGTAATTAATTTTAATTAATTTTTCATGTGTATTTTTTAATTTTTTATTTGTATTGTCAGTTAGATTTTTGTGTGTTATCGTATTTAGGATTTTCAGTGCCATGGGTTTTTAGTAGGCGTTTTTGAGGTAGAAGCCGAGTGTAACATTTCTGGTGGAACATTCGATTAAGGCAGAAGCTGCTTTAATTACCACCAGGATTAATCTTGTTAATCAATGGTAACAACCTAAAAGAGGCTTTATTTGCAAGTCCCAGGAATAAGTTTTCAGTTAGGAGTGTCACGCCACTTTTAAGAAGAGGGTGTATGCAGATGGATTATTAATTTATTAGTGTTTTAAGATGGCGCCTATAGCAGAGGCACCACTTAGTGTCAGGTGCCAAATTCTCGATGATGACGCCTTCGAAATACTAGGTTTTGCCAATGCAATTACCGAGCCAGAGGGGCTCTACTTATTGCTAAATATAATTCAAAGTTCAGAGCCAGTATTTTCTTTGAANATGCAATTACCGAGCCAGAGGGGCTCTACTTATTGCTAAATATAATTCAAAGTTCAGAGCCAGTATTTTCTTTGAAATTTAATACAGTCGCAAGATGCGATGGCAATTAGTTTTGGAAGTAGGTATGGTATAAACCATAGGTCCGAAGCCTTCCTGTCAGAAGCTAGTGCCAGAGCACCATAAGAACATTTAATTACTCAGTGAAATATTAATTGAAAGTAGCAAACGTTGACTTATCTTTAATTCTCAGTGATTTTGAGTATTTTTGCAAGTATAAATAATTTTATTTGTCACCTGAACGGATTGTGTAGTGGCGTTTTAGATATGTGGAAGAAGATAAACTTTTGGGAATATGAGTAATATAATTTTNATGCAATTACCGAGCCAGAGGGGCTCTACTTATTGCTAAATATAATTCAAAGTTCAGAGCCAGTATTTTCTTTGAGATTTAATACAGTCGCAAGATGCGATGGCAATTAGTTTTGGAAGTAGGTATGGTATAAACCATAGGTCCGAAGCCTTCCTGTCAGAAGCTAGTGCCAGAGAACCATAAGAACATTTAATTACTCAGTGAAATATTAATTGAAAGTAGCAAACGTTGACTTATCTTTAATTCTCAGTGATTTTGAGTATTTTTGCAAGTATAAATAATTTTATTTGTCCCCTGAACGGATTGTGTAGTGGCGTTTTAGATATGTGGAAGAAGATAAACTTTTGGGAATATGAGTAATATAATTTTGCATATTTCTTAACATATCTTTAAGCAGCAGTAAAGTTTTTTTTTCTGAATTTAATAATTTCAGATTTGCTGTCCCTTAATTAATAATTGTAATGATTGTAGTTAATTTGAAGTAATGAGACTCCAGCTTAAGATTAAAGCAATTATTTCAGATTTTCTTCCAATTTTTAATAAAGAGACAGCTCTTTAATTTTTTTCCCACGCCTTTGCATTTATTTTCTGCCCATCATCCTAACTAATAAATTTTGATTGAAACCACACACAATTTATTTTATTCCCAGCAGTTTTGAGGTAACTATAAGTATTTTCATATTTGATACTGCTTCTATTCTGAGTGTAATATTTTTGATGAGAGTTCATGTGAATTTCGAGTGTTTCCGTATCACTATACAAAAGAGAAAGTGTCACTACACCTAACACTGACTCGCAATTACCCACAAAATCCTATCCCTAATCCTGAATTGTGAAATAAAGAAAGAATTACCTACCCTACCCAAAATAGTGTTACACTGAGTGTTATGTGTCATGCTATTGGAACAAATATATATGGAACACATCAACATAAACTCTTACAAATATTACAGTATATCTTAACATAGATCATACCACCACCACAGATTGGTGCACAATGTGTTGGCCTAAGCTTAGTAAGCTACCGAACATTACCATGCTTATTTTATTATTGGAAACCCGACACTAAACATAGAGACCAGCGACAGAGAGCTATTTGTTATGAAACACAAGCCTTGAAAGTGATGGCAAGCTGTCCAATTCAGAGGAGGTACTATAACTAACTGATGTAGTGAGCATGAACGGAACACCCAGGTACTAAAACATTAGTACAGCACACTCGTCACCAGGAGGGGCAAGGTAGTACCTGTACACAACCAACTCTAACCCCAGTATACACATTACCTATGATACCACTAACACAGTGCAACCAACACACTCTTCTCTTCCCATACTGGCCGATTGAATGAAATTCATTAGACAAATGAGGTAGGAAACGAAAAATCAGGGTGAGAGGTTAGAGTCCCAAATTGAACAACAGAGTGAGATTGTGAAGACAGAACTGAAAGTGGAACTAAAACAACAGGGGGATACTATGACAGCAAATTGGAGCTCTAAGTCTAAATTTAACACAACACCACAACAAACCTGACACAATTCAACCTCAGCTCACTCAACAGGCGACAGACATGCAGCAGCTGAGGGGAGAATTAAGGCAGAACACAGAGACCCTCAGCACTACCCTCTAGGTCCAAATAACTAAGTTAAGGGAAGACACTGAACACAAATTTCAACAGACAGACCTCTTTATCAGGAACATGCAAACTGAGGTGGTAGAAATCCACTAGGCAGTCGAACTGACTAGGAAGGGTATCATTGTACAGTACTCAGCACTGGAAACCCGTGTGGAAACCCTCGAGAAAACCTCAAGCAACACCCTAAGTGCCACTAGTGAAAAGGTAGTTAAGGTCGTTGTGGCTAGGGGGTGGGGGACTTACAGAAAGAGCTCTCAAAAAGTTCAGCAGGCACATAGATGACAGAATTAATCAGTATGCAAAGGTTCATGATGACCACATCAAGGCTCTGTCTGCTAGGCTAGATACAGCAGACCAGAAAATCCAGACTGCAAACCAGGAAGTAAGGAATAAGACACCAACACCCCTTGCCATTGCATAATACAGTTCATCTGTAACTACTGATCATCCTGCTTAATTTGTAATGCCCAACAGGAATTCTCTTACTTACCCTTCATCAGCACTTTTGCACCACCCAGCCAAACAGTGGTCAGAAGGCATCCTCGCGTATGTAGGAAAGCAAAGTGAGAATCCTGTCACATGCCTCAATAAGATGGTGGAGTACTCTCGCCTCTTTTCTCTGAATGATGGTGACATCCTATGGTGCAGTAGCCTAAGCCTAAACTCTAATGCTTATTTCTGGTGGGAAGTGACAAAGGAAAGGGTGAATAATTTCCATGAGTTTAAAACCATATTTTTGCAGCATTTTTAGAGCCCTAAAATCCAAAGCCACATTCGGTCACAGTTGTCTCAATAACATTGGGACACTCGAAAGGTCAAGTCTCTGGAGGAGCACTTCAGTGAAGTACACGAGCGTACTCGTCATGCATCCTCTCCTATGGACGAGGAAAAATTTACAGACTTGATTATCTCGCAATTGCCCCTCACATGTCAAAAACGATTTGCAGGTAATATCTACAAAGATATTTCGGAGTTCAGACACCACCTCATACGAGTAGACCGCCTGGAGAGTCAAGCTCGCAGCTCGTATTTTAGGGACTCTGACAAATAAAAATCAACTGCCACACCACCCCTATACAGTTCACCACAGGGCCGGCAGTATGGGAACTACCAACGGAACAGAAGTTAGGGACATTACCCAAATTACCCAAATGTGAGAATCCACACCTGCTACTGGCAATACGAGCAGCCACAATACCATGCACCTAGAGGAGGACAAGGAAGAGACTTCTACAGGAGTAGGTGGAACAGAGGTCCTCAAGGAAAGGGAAATGGTAGGTTTCACTCTGTGTATTGGTGCAGGGGTGGCAACAGAAGAGAACAAGAGAGTGCAGGTAGGGACAGCCAACCTGCTAAGGACCAATCTGGTCAGCCTGCTAGTAAATATATCCCGAGCCAGAGCAACAGACATGTCGCTAGCTTCAGAGACCAACTGAACCAAGCAGCTGAGCAACCCAGCCACAGGAGTTAAGGGCCTGGGTCAGCAAGATCAAGGTCCAGCACCAGATACCCAATTCAAAATAAATTTCAGGAGGGTTTTTTTCAGAGACAGGAACCTCTCGATCCTCAAGCACCACCATTTCCACCTCCGCCCCTACAGTACCAGTGGATGCCGCTGATTACTCCAGAGCTAGCTGCAAGGCCAGGTAACAGTGGGCCGAAGTTAAACTAAAACGGACCATCGAGGAAGGTCTCTGATCGCTGGTCCCTAATAGTGCAAGTAAGGGGACATTGCTGTTAAGTTCAGACAATCTGATTTTGTACCGAGTGTGAGTAATTTGAGGGAACTCACTTTGAATACTGTAATTTTACACGATTCTGACAGAGAATTTTTTCTACAGGAAGTAGAGGAATCGGCAATAGGAGCAAGTTCAGTTCCTTGCCCTGAGTTAATGGTGCGAGTTTGTGGTGTGGAAACTCCAGCATTTCTAGACAGTGGAACTGAAATTAGCTACATCAGTGAATCTTTGGTTATGGAAATTGAGGGCAGTGCAATCAAATTACCTTATTTGCCAGTTCCTAGAATTAAAATTATATCAGTTACTTCACGAGTCAGTCCTATTGTAAATCGCCAGACTGTAATTAATATTGAGGGGATAAGCAGGCCAAAAACAGCAGCAGTTTTAATAGTCAAGAATCTAGCTAAAACTCTTATCCTAGGAACTGACTTTTTGACAGTATGGTATCAGTTTACATTTCTGAAGGACGGTTGATTACACCTAAGGATGCTCATCAGAGAGCAGCCTTGCCTGATAGGTGGCAAGTCACTGACAAGTTTGTGAGATCTCTGGAGAGAGAGAGTACTCGGTTTTCCACTTGTCACCTAATCCAGTAAGTGAAGTTCCACTCACATTAAATTAGGAGATTACCCTAGCTGTTGCCGCAGTGAGTTCATTGAGAATATGCTAGTTAGTAACCAAGTGGCATTTTTCTGATGTACCAGGACTGAATAGATTGTACCAGGTTAAAATTAAAGTGGTTGAGCGAGAGCCTTTTCATGCTAAATCGTATCCTGTTCCAACAAAGTATTTGCATGCAGCTCAGGAATATTTGCAGCTACTGATTGATTGGAAAGTGATCAAGAAAGAAGACAGTCAATTTTCATTGCCTATGGTGTGTGTACCCAAAAAGGACAATACAGTTAGACTGTGTTTCGACGCCAGAAGCAACATTAAAATAACAATGAAAGATAGAGAGGGGCATATTCAGACAAGTGAAATTTTCGATTGTATCAAGGTATTATATATCTGACTACACTTGATCTCACCAATGGTTATTGGCAGATTCCTTTCGAAGCATCGTCTCAACAGTATACTACTTTCATTTTTTAGAAAATTTAAGTATGTGTGCCAGGTTTTACCTTTCGGCCTCTGCAATGCTGTTGCTGAGTTCACTCGCTTACTTGATATTACCCTGGGAGAAGAATGCAAAATTTTCGCCAGAGCATATGTGGATGACATTTTTATCACCTCTGTAACCATCGTGGGGCATTTACAGCATATAATTGTGGTTACCAATAAATTGAAAGGAGCTGGGATGACAGTGAAGATACGTAAGTCACTGTTTTGGAGGAACGAACTACCTTTCCTAGGCCACATTCTCAACCCAGAAGGGATTCGTTCGAACTGCTCCAGACAAATTAGAGGCTATTGTCCAGTTTCCATCATCCAAGAATGTCAAACAGTTGAGGGTATTATTAGGAGTGGTAGGTTTATACAGGAACTACTGTGACCATATTGCTTGAGTAGTATTACCACTGTTTGCACTATTCAAGAAAGATCAGATGTAGGAATGGGCCGAATTCACACAAGCAGCATTCAAGCATTTAAGGCAATATTTTTGCAAGAACATATAATTTACCATCCAGTACAATGGAAGGATTTTCTACTCTACACAGATGCTTCCGATTATGCTCTTGGGTTCAAGTTAGCACAGACCGATGAGTTAGGAGTAGAGAAAACAGTCTCTATGGCCAGTCGAACTATGAATTCTGCTGAGAAAAATTATACTGTTGCAGAGAAGGAACCATTGACAATTATTTGTTCGCTTACCAAGTTCCGAGATCTTCTACTTGGTGAAAAGATTAAACTTTTGACAGATCACGAAGCACCGACATGTCTCAAGTCAGGGAAAATTTTGACAACAGACTAACCAGGTGGTGTCTTTTACGACAAGAGTATGATACAAAAATCCAGTATATCAAATTGTCAGAGAATGTTGCAGCAAACTATCTTTGTCATATCCCTGTACATCTGAACGAGCCTTCACCAGCTAAAAAGAGCCGCAAGGAATTCATCGTAGCAAGCCATGCTACAGTAAGTGAGAACCCTAGTAGTAAGCTACATCAATTTTGGAAAATTTGAGCCTACAACAACAAGATGATTTATGCAATAGTGTGTTAAATAAGCTATCATAGCTACCTCAAGAAGATAACCTTACTAATACTTTTTGCGTTTATCTGGCAATGTTTTGTTCTAACACAGTTCTAATGGGAAAGAGTTCAACAGTTATCGGAAACCAGATATCCCACTAGCCATTTCGGTAGCTATTGTAGAAGAAATGCACTAATATTTTGGCCACATTGGAGCTAGTAAGCTATATGAGTTCATAAGGAGACAAATGTATTGGCCAAGCATGCAAAAGCAAGTAAAAAATGTCGTTTCTACCTGTGACCTGTGTCAGAAGAGTAAGCATGCTCGAGAGAACTTGCAAGGGAACTTTCAAGCTGGTATTGTGTTAGTAGACATTGTCGGACCACTGCCTAATTCCAAGGCAGGAGTGCAATATGTTTTGTAATGTCAGATTTGTTTTTAAAATTTACCAAGCTTTATCCATTGTACACACAAGAGCTGCTATTTTACTGAGTAAAGTAAAATTGTTCATTGCGGGAGTTAGAAAATCTCGTTGTATTCTTTCGGACAATGGCAATCAGTTCACATGCCATTTTTGGCAGGAGGGGCTAAAGAAGTTGGACATTTTGCCTACTACTTCATCTTTACCCCATCCTCAATTAAACCCAGTAGAAAGGACGATGAAAGTTTTGGGTACTGTGCTACGCACTTACTGTCACAATTAGTAACAGTCCTGGCAAGACAAAATTCCACTGGCAGAGTTCATCATGAATCATACTGGTCACCTGAGTACTGGCTTCACCCCTTACTAGGTACTAACCAGCGAGCAGTCGGAGACAGTTGCATCTAAGTATTTGCCCATAATGATCAGCAACACACAGCCATATAAGAAGCCACCCATCACCAAGGAAGACCTTCTATCCCTAGTAAAGAAACACCTGTACAGTTCAGCCGAATCAAGGAAAATATATCAGAAGTTATCTAAAACTTATAAATTACAAAGTTATGATTTAGTGTTGCGACATACCAGTTATATAAGTTCATTATGGGATCAAGTTACTCGCAAGCTATTTTTTGCTGTTCGATGGACCCTTTTAGGTAACTGAAATTGCCAAGGAAAATTGTTATGGATTATCAAAAATAGACGATCAACCAGTTGGCCGATATAATATCACGCAGCTCAAGCCCTACAAGAAAACTGAAGTAGCGGTGGAAGTCTATCTTTCTGGTATATTGGATTTGTGGATGTGTGATTAAAGTCTATGGGTCATGAGTAAGAATGATTGTTTTACGGATATCTTGGCAGAGCTATAGCGACGAGAGCAAGTAATTTTATACAGCCTCTAGTGCATTGTGTTAATTGTGTTTATGTGACGATGTGTATGTAGTATGTATATTTTGTCCTCTGGAGCACCGAGAGTGTCAGAGTAGATATTGTGGGAAGGGTTATGTATTCCCCCCACCACACCATTCGTCGATATGTCACTGGTAATGCACTATAATGTACATTGATAGCCTTTCTTCGTTTGGCACTGTTTTATCTCCGAGAGACTACGTGTTTACTATTGATCTACGGCTACCATTGAACGTCACAAGAGAGAAAGTATTCAAGGTCAACAACCAGATATTTTGAGCTGAAGGCTATGTATATTGATGTCCACACACATCGAGAAAGATTAAGTTTCGCAACGACATTACGCACAGTTATATGACAACAAGAAGTTTTGCATCAGTATTATGTCGCAATTGAATTTAATTTGTGAGATATTGTTTACAGGGGACACACAGTACAAGGAATATGTATATACACACACGGTACACAATACACTGGGTACATAAGGTTTTCAACCTAACTTGAATTTGACGCACCTTGAATGGATATTCCATAATTATATAACCCAGGGCTTATTTGATTAATTTATTCCGGCATAATGGGCCATAATTTTATTAGTGATGGTTTTCTATTCTCAAGTTTTGGGATGCAATATAATGATTTTTCACTTGTGATTTATCACCATTTATTTTGCACTATATTTTATTTTCACTTTGAATTTTTACTTTGTATCGTTTCACTGTGTGGTATGTAATGAGTTTCAAGTGATATTAGATTTTCTTGTAATTTAAGTTTAATTGTTGGAGTGTGATATGTTGTCATGGCACAATAAATTCTTCTGGAGATGTAGATCGTCGTTGTGGTCTTCAGCTATCTTCCTTCGTTAAATTAGGGATTTGAGGTTACCAAAAATCACTCACTATGCTCAATTAGCGGTGTTTAGTCTTCGATGTAACCTGAAGAAGAGATTTGTTTCCAGCATACGACGTCTTGAAAACGTGAGTGATGGTTGTTTTCCAGCAAAATACAACACTTAATTGTAGAATTGCACATAAAGTGAAATTATTTTAATATTGCACACTCCAATAATGCTGAAAGGTAGAATAGAATACCACTATCCATTTTTCCTTTTTGATTTGTATGTTAATATTAATTGTAATTTATTTTTATCAATACTTAAATTAATCAATAAGTTGAGGAATTGCTGCTAATCGTTAGGTAAGTTAGTGCACCGAGACACAGTTGATGATTTTCCTGATGCACGAGGGATTAAATAGTATAAGCATTATGGTAGACTAAATATTGTATTCAGTTGCTAACGTGACCCAGAACAATGTATTTGTATTCACCATTCCACAGCATTTATCTGGCGAATAAACAACATTATTATTTTCACGTTAGTATTTAAATCATATTTAAAATTGAAAGTGAATATGGCGGAAGTGATATAAACACGTATTTTATTGCATCTGCTGGATAACAACGCTATCAACCTTCGTGAGGCTATAGACACTTTGCAGAATGGCTAGCCGCACACACACACAATTCTTACTTAGTGAAATAATTATTTCGTGAAGCAAGTTTTGGAAACTTCGTCTCACGTATTATCCTGCCTCTTGCCTGTGAATAATAGATTATCTGTATCTGTGCGACGAAATNATTATGTCGTGAAGCAAGTTTTGGAAACTTCGTCTCACGTATTATCCTGCCTCTTGCCTGTGAATAATAGATTATCTGTATCTGTGCGACGAAATACTCCTTGGTACTGTTATTTGCAGCAATTTTCACGAAGAGATCGTCGTCACGCCAACATCATCACAACAGTTTTCCAGCGCGAACTACTAATGCCGTTGAAGGTGAGCACTAGCTCGCTGGCGCGATGCATCAGGAAATACACACCTACCAATCAGGATGGAGCAATATTTGTATTAGAACTGTGACTATACTTATTACTTTTTTTTCCCCTAAAAATGAATGAGTAACTTTGTTAATCGTTTCCAGTGTATCTAAGTATGGGTTAAGCACATAATTTTTTTTTCGTTCAGTTCATTGTATTATATAAGAAATGTTTCATGTGTTTTCTTTTCCTTTCCAGGGAAGAAGATTTTTTTTTGTCAGTGTAGGAAACCCTTAATGTTTCTTTTTCAGTGTTTGTTTACATTTCTTGACACCACATGTTTGAATTGTTATGATACTTTACTTATATAATATAATTTGTTATGTTCGCAACATATAAAATTTATATTATTGCTGGAGTTATAATTTTGATCCTTGAAGGGAGGGGCGATCTACAATAAGTTGTTTTTCTTATTGGTTTGTTTACAGTAAATATTGAATTAATTTTTTATTTTTGCTTGCATTTTCTTTTAATGTTTATATTTTTTAATAATTTGTTTTGATCGCACCTTATAGGATTTTCTTTATTTTGCTTAACTCAACGTAACACTTAATATTAATTGGAATCCACCCATCCACTTTCCAGGTTTATACTTTTCAATAATTATTTCAACCTTAAATTTAAATTTTAATTGNATTGGAATCCACCCATCCACTTTCCAGGTTTATACTTTTCAATAATTATTTCAACCTTAAATTTAAATTTTAATTGTTTAAGGTCCTTTTTATTGTAATTAATTTTAATTAATTTTTCTTGTATATTTTTATTTTAATGGTCAGTTATATTTTTGTGTTTTTTTGTTTTTTTGTTTTTTTTTTGTTTTGTTTTTTTCAGAAGTGTCTTCGGTTTTTAGTTGGCGTTTTTAAGGTAGAAGCCAAGTGTAACACTTCTGGTGGAACATTAGATTAAGGCAGACGCGGNGGTTTTTAGTTGGCGTTTTTAAGGTAGAAGCCAAGTGTAACACTTCTGGTGGAACATTAGATTAAGGCAGACGCGGCTTTAATTACCACTAGGATTGATTTTGTTATACAATGATAACAACCTAAAAGAGGCTTGATTTGCAAGTTCCAGAAGTAAGTTTTCAATTAGGAGTGTCACGCCACATTTAAGAAGAGGGTGTAAGCAGACGGATTATTAATTTCTAAATGTTTTGAGATGCCGCCTATAGCAAAGGTGCCACTTAGTGTCAGGCGCCATATTGTCGATGATGACATCTTCGAAACACTATTAAGAGATCTTCCTTTTCTTGTTCTTCAAGGCTTCCTTCCAGAAGGAAGGCAGAAGGAAGCCTTTGCTCCTTTACTTAAAGTATCGTGCAAAGACCCAAAAAGTCTAGTCGTTCCTTTCCTTACCGAAGGAAAGCCTTGTCTCGTCCTTTTCCCGAGGAAGACCGATCGTGTACCGAAGATACACGAACTTTAGGTACGTCATGGAAACGTCATAGTTAACAGCCAATAGAAAGAAGTGCAATAATTTGGGCACCTAAATGTTCTTATGTAGTCTATGGTCTTGATATATTGTTTTGATTTTGAAAAATGTCATCAGGTGGAAGGTTTGAGCATTTTTCAATTAATGAACGAAACATTTTATTTGGGCTCGTTCGTACTTATGCGAATGTAATCGAAAATAAGAAAACTGATTGCAGTAACCGGACTGCCAAAAAGGAGGCATGGGTCCAAATAGAATGCTAATTCAATTCGCATCCTGATGTTACCAAGGTAAGGAAGTATTTCATGTTAGTTCATTTGTTTGATACGCAGTATCACCTGTAATATAAATAAAAACCCTTACAGACAATGGTAAACAGTTCATAGCTTGTACGTACGTGTGTTACGAAAATGTTTCATGTTCTGTTGACCATAATTGTATGATTCTATATATTAATAGGGGAGAATAGCAGCTGTTTGCATGTTCATACCACAGCAAGGTTAGATCAGTAATCTAAAGCGAATGGTTTGCAATAACATCTGAAAGTAAGCATATTGTAGCTACATTTTACAACCGAAATACAGGTGAATATCAAACACAACTTCAGTGTGTTGGCATAAGCAACCTGGAAATAATGGGCAAATATGTATTAATACAATGGTGACATGTTAATTATGAATGAAAAGGTAATTTGCCAGGATCTTTTGAGATGTACGTATACAAATAGGCACAATGAAAGAAGTCTGTGTGCATCATGTAAGAATCCTTTGATGTATATCAAATAATGTATACTGTACATTACAATGTACATTATTATTATTAGTGCACTATCCAATTGAGCACATACTTGCCATATGTTTGCTAAAGCTGGGGCTACAATTCATTTATCACAGAAAATAGCACACAGACAGTTCTGTGTAAGTTTCGTTAAGTGATAATTGAAACAGAGTTATGTATTGTTTGTATGTTGTCTGCCCTCCAAATTATTGTATGTAATAACTGTTTTCAAGTAATGTACGTTTTGTTACACTTTGCAGCGTACCACTGCCCAGCTGAAGAAATGCTGGGACAATGAGAAAACCAAGCGGAAGAAAACCCTTGCTATTGCCACTAGGGGAGGACCTTTTGTAAACGATCCTGTCACAGAACCAGAGCTGGAAATAGCTTTGGGCGGTGTACTACATTGCGTGGATGATGCGGTAGACTGTGACACAATAGTTTCTGCAGAAGGTGACGCTTGTGTAGAAACTATTATGCCACAGTTTAGCGAGGAAGGCTTCATCTCTAATGCCTATTGTGATGAATTTGCTTCTGGCAAATCGCTGGTAGTGAGTGCACCAGAAGAGGCCTCTCAGAGCATTATTCCACCAACACCTGTATCTGGTTCACGTACTAGGCAAAGCTCTAGACGTATACCAACCATAGATGTGGAGTTGGAATGTAGGATTTCAAACCTTGAGCGTTCAGACAGACGTGCACGAAAAGTCCTAGCAATGCAACAGGCTGAAAACAGGCTTCGAATGAGGGCAAACAAGGCATTGGCAGAGGCTGAAGAACAGCGTCTTGCCAATGAACAAGCAGAGGCAGCTCGGGCAGTGCGACGTGAGGAACGGGCAATTCAATGCGAATTGCGAGCAGAAGAGCGCAGGGAAGAGCTTCATGCGCAGCAGATGCGACAGGCTGAGGAACTGCCCAAGCTGTGCAAGAAACACCTCACAGAAGGAAATTATGATGTATTGTAGAAACAACTTGTGAGGTTGTTTCTATGATTCACCATTGTATGCATGCTTGTGACATGGTTATAGGCCTCCTGGGGAACTCTCCATGTAAAAAAAGAGTAACGCATTGCGTGCTGTACCTCCAGATGTTTACCACCAGTGGTAGATCTCTAAGGTGATGTGGAAAATGGCACAGAATGGATAACCATAATCACGTAAGTGCTTTCTTGTTTCATTTTAAGTTATTAAATGTGAATGGCAGGTATTTCACAAGCTCTTAGAATGCTATACATATATATTTATTTTACTGTATAATTCTATAGATCCCATANTCCAGATGTTTACCACCAGTGGTAGATCTCTAAGGTGATGTGGAAACTGGCACAGAATGGATAACCATAATCAGGACAGTGCTTTCATTTTAAGTTATTAAATGTGCATGGCAGGTATTTCACAAGCTCTTAGAATGCTATACATATATATTTATTTTACTGTATAATTCTATAGATCCCATATGACTATATGAGCCATCACAGCCCAGGTGACATGGAGCAGGTTAATATAGTACACTATACACACATAACATAGTTAACGATAAATCAAACCATACACAAAAACAATGCAAGATTTTCCAACATAATAATCCTATTAATAAAACATTACAAAAACATATGTGTGTAACCAATTGTAACCCTAATTGAATGCAACATAAATGTACGTGCGGCATTCTCTACTGGGGCGTTCTCATTATATCATTTTCTATATGTCTATTCATTCCATGTTTAATAAACTACTTTTTTCCTATTCCATTTGTTTTGAGCGTTACATTTAGGATATAATTGTACTATTATCTGTACTATATTCTTGTTTTAGTTGTCCATTTTTCCACCTTGTGTACATGGCGTGGCCTAAGGAAGCATTTCTATATTTATGTATAACTAGTAGATATCCCTTTACATACGAGTACTTTCACTCAATGTCTACTGTCATGTTTATTGAATATTGTATTTATAAACATTGTTTCGGTATTTATTAAGTTTAGGGGCTTTTCTTTAAAAATAAAAGTAATTCATGGAAAATGGTATATTTCCACTCTACAAATGATGCAGAACACAAATATATTAGGGGCATTAATGTCCGACTAATTTTGTAATATGTGCTCACCTAACCCCATGATGGGTGAATCACTATTTTACATTTATAAACTAACCTACCTAGAAATATTTGTATCTTACACTAATCTAGGATTATAGGGTTGTACACTAACCTAGGATAGTAGGGTTTTACACTAACCTAGGATGTTTGGGTTTTACACTAAACTACGAATGTAGGATTGTAGGGATTTAAAGGAACCATAAAACACACCAAAATATGGTAAATTGACTCACCTAGGTAGGGGGCTGGTATAATTCCTCTGACGTTAATAGATGTAAACAAATATATTTCGCAAGTTGTTTAAATATGTTCTACGTATTTTAACATTACATCCTCTTGAATATGAACAACATAAGCTGTGCAGAACCCATTAATGCAACCTTTGTTGGTCTGGGACATTTCGTTCAGAAACGTAAACATACTGGCTATACCTCTAAATTCGCAATTTTGTTCAATTTGTTTAAATATGTTGTACTTATTTTAAAGCTACATCCTAGCATATTCGTTTTCTGCGTGATCAGTAGAGTAGAAATATATCATAATTTTGAATTGTTTTTGTGTTTTTCTGAAAAGCCCCTAAACGTAATAATTACACTCATATCATTGTTGTGTGCTGTGCTTGTTCCCAATTTATTTCATTTATTTTCCCTTAATTTATTCCTCTTGATTTCTGTTTGCACCGCACCTTCGCCCGTTTGTGTACTATATTAATTTTCCTTTATGCTACCTTTTTCCGCTTTCCATTTTACTTTCGTATTATAACTTCACACTTACACCTATGGTTGTGCGGGCGCCATAGCCCCGTAGGACACAACATCTTCACTATATAGTTTCTAGGGTTTCCCCTTTCCACCCTGTTATAGACATTTTACTTTCACTTACATTTATCTATACACCAATGGTTGTTGGGGCACTGCAGTCCTGCATGTCACAACATCTACATCAATACGATTTCTACACTTTTAGGGTTCTTCTNACGATTTCCACACTTTTAGGGTTCTTTCCCTTTTGCTACTGTTTATAGGGTTCCACATACCCACACACATTACATTGTTCCTCTCCATCCCCTTTTCCGAGTAAATAATATCGTTTTAATTCAATTTACACTAGTAATTTTGGTAGTGCGGGCGCCTTAGTCCCGCAGGGCACATCTGCCACATTTTACAAATTACTTTAGGCTCCTTTCTTTTATTGCAGATCACTACATTACCTTTCCCATGTTATTCTCCTTAAGCAATGTCGTTTTTCATAACTAGTTGGCTTTATTCCATATTCTGTTCCCATAAGGTTTTTTAACCCTGGTTTCTTCCCTAGGCTAGTATCCCAGTACTTTTCCTTCCCCCTGGTATTATTGTTGTAAATTTGTTCGTTCCTTTGGGGGTTATGGATAATGTTCCCCCTCTGCAGTGTTACTCATCATTGTTTATTTCTGTTACAGTGCACTTGTATATCCAGAACGTCCATTTCGGTGGAAGAACGAAGGTTTCGTTGACACACATCTACTCTGTATTGACTGTTCTTATTGTATTCAAATTATTGTAACCTGTCTCATTGAAATCAATAAACAACCTATGAAATCAGACATCAAACCAATCAATAATTGTTTTTGAATGCCAAAATACACATGCATAGTTCTTTATTTAGTATTTAGTACATTTATACACACACATTCACAAACTATTACTACATTTACATCAACTTAACATATTCGTATAATCTATTTAGCATAAAACAGATGGATACACACATTTTAAATGCACTACACCAATATAAATACATATATACTCTGCTGCAGTTATGCTTCCTTTTTTTGTGTTACACAAACTGTTCCTGAAAGATATCTTTCAAGGCTGCTGTATTATTTATGTGGGTAATTGATGATGGTACACAATTGAAAAGAAGAGTACTTATATGCCTACTCTTTACAAACTGTGTTGTGTTATGTTATTTTATTTGAGTTTCTAGGAAGTGTTTTTCTACAATTTCATTGTACAATAAACAACTTACAATATGTTTACTTGGTTACATGTAACATTGCTAATAGTGTTATAAAACTAACTACGTCAAGCTGATGTGACTTACCGTAACATGTTACAGTAGAAAGTGTTCATTTCAGTTATTTCTTATTCGTCCATGAAGTAAAATATGATACATATTATAAGGACATCGANTACATACTCTGCTGCAGTTATGCTTCCTTTTTGTGTGTTATACAAACTGTTCCTGAAAGTTATTTTTCAAGGCTGCTGTATTATTTATGTGGGTAATTGATGATGGTACACAATTGAAAAGAAGAGTACTTATATGCCTACTCTTTACAAGCTGTGTTGTGTTATGTTATTTTATTTGAGTTTCTAGGAAGTGTTTTTCTACAATTTCATTGTACAATAAACAACTTACAATATGTTTACTTGGTTACCTGTAACATTGCCAATAGTGTTATAAAACTAACTACGTCAAGCTGATGTGACTTACCATAACATGTTGCAGTAGAAAGTGTTCATTTCAGTTATTTCTTATTCGTCCATGAAGTAAAATATGATACATATTATAAGGACATCGACAAGAACTTAAACATTTTAAATGAGTACAATAGAGACAGATCATTACAGCACATTATATTTAACAATATAAGCAAAGTACGATGCATCTAATGTGAATCCTATTAACTCATTCAATATAAATATATAAGGTGAGGCTTAAAATACACATTCAATTCATTTGTTCAATGCATCTCTTCATGCTGTAGTGACACAAGTACCTTAAACCTCATATGGTATTAAGAGAATACAATAACTGTTAAGAAACTACAGAGAAAAAGGTATCTATTCAGAATAGCGGCTTTAATGAAAATAAAAGAACAAATCACGGAAAATAGTATATTTCCAATCTAATAATTTCACAGAGTGCGGATTTACTAGGGGCATTAACGTATTACCATTACAAACCACTAGTACGAATGTCGTAATATGTGCCCACCTAACCTAATTTTACCTAACCCCGCGATGAGTGAATCACTATTTTACATTTTCAATCTAACCTAGGATTGTAGGGTTTTAATCTAACCAAAGATTGTTGGGTTTATTTAGTATGTTCTGCTTCTTTTGTCATTATGCCCTCATCAATATTAAAAAGGTAAGCTGTGCAGAACCCATTTATGTTACTTTTGTGGGCCTACGATTTTGCCTTCAAAAATGCTCCTATTATGAATAATTAACTGAAAACTAATTAAATTACAATAACACAACACAAACCCTATCTCTTTAAAGCGAGACTGTACAATATGGAATAATAATATACAGCAATACAATACAGTAACACACAACACTCACATTATAACCTAGGATTATTTAGTGCATGAATGGTTGTTAGCGCTGAGGTAAGGTAAGGTGGTTACATTATCACAGTTTTATATTACCCTAGCATATGTGGATGTTGTCTTTTATAATATAAANTACACTCACATTATAACCTAGGATTATTTAGTGCATGAATGGTTGTTAGCTCTGAGGTAAGGTAAGGTGGTTATACTATCACAGTTTTATATTACCCTCGCATATGTGGATGTTGTCTTTTATAATATAAAGGAGAGTGATGGTGTTTTAGTGCTATGGCTGTCGTGTAACAGTATAGCATATGTGGATGTTTTCTTTTATAATATAAAGGAGAGTGATGGTGTTTTAGTGCTATGGCTGTCGTGTAACACAAACAATATCTGAGACTAGCGGTGACACACTGCACCTTCTTCAGTAACCTGCAAAAATAACACACAGGATTCTTGAACACACCGCTTTCCAACAACTACCTTTAAGCCCAGATGTAAACAACTATTTCAAACGTCTGTAGTGCATGTATTCCAGTGCTATATGTACACATATATATATTACATATTTATATATGTACATACACATATATATTATTACATGCTGAAGGTTGTTCGTTTTAATGAAGGTCTGGTTTATAAGAAAGTAATTCCGAAAGGTTGTATTTACATACATGAAACAACCATAATGGATAAATAAAAGTGTTAATTTACATGGTCAAGGCATATACAGTAATACAAAAGCAATCACTTATAAAGTGTACAAATTACAACNATGTACATACACATATATATTATTACATGATGAAGGTTGTTCGTTTTAATGAAGGTCTGGTTTATAAGAAAGTAATTCCGAAAGGTTGTATTACATACATGAAACAACCATAATGGATAAAAAAAAGTGTTAATTTACATGGTCAAGGCATATACAGTAATACAAAAGCAATCACTTATAAAGTGTACAAATTACAACTACTATTAATTACTAAACAACTATACTGCATTTGTAAATAATACATTTGATCACGATAGAACTGTATGCGCTGTGCCTGATGTCAACATATCATAATGCGTGGAATTATTAGTGTCACTCAATCTTCATATGTACATAACAAGATGATGATGTTCATATGATATACGATACTGCAACAGTTCTTTGAAAACATATACATAGATTATTCTAAAATAACGTTCTTCAATATACTACCACAACACATTTATGCACTACCTATGATCAATAGTTGTGAAGGTTATCCTTCAAATGTTTTCTGGATAAATGATATAATAATGTTAATTAATTATTTCAGGACAACTCTAGTGGCTACATTGCATTGTTCAAAAGGATACTATGAGATTGTTGTGAAGCATANTTTGTATATAACACACCTAAGAGGTATGTTATTTATATTGTATTAGGAAATGGTATTCATATATTACATGCATTATACTTTGTTTGTATTGTTGTTATGTATTTTAAACGCACATGTGTATGATGTAACCATTATGTATTTAAAATGCTTTACTTGTTGATATGTTCTGTTACGTTCTTATATAGATGTTCCATATAAACAAATAAGAAATACATAACTTAAATGATTTGTACTGTAACATTTGGTGGTATGTCACACCGGTTTGGCACATTTACATTTATTATAACAATATTGGCAATGTGACATGCAATCAAATGTAAATGTTGAAAGTTTATTCTGTGCATAGAATTCCAACAGCTTGTTAATTTACTGTCATGCACATTTAATAGCTCAAAAAGAAACAATAAAGCACTTACCTGATTGTGGTTATCCATTCTGTGCCAGTTTCCACATCACCTTAGAGATCTACCACTGGTGGTAAACATCCGGAGGTACAGCACGCAATGCGTTACTCTTTTTTTACATGGAGAGTTCCCCAGGAGGCCTATAACCATGTCACAAGTATGCATATTATGTTGAATCATAAAAACAACTTCGCAAGTTGTTTTTACAATACAGCATAATTTGCTTACGTGAGAAAATGAGCATTAACAGATGGAGGATGGTGGTTCTCAATTAAAGTGTCGCTAAATGAATGTAGCTCTGACTTCAGCTCCACGATTATTCCGAGGTGCCACATTCTCCAGAGCAGGAACGGGAGGCATGAAATGATCCTCGTCAGCTGGAGGAGGTGGTAGTGGTTCTCCATGTGCAACTGCAATGTTGTGTAACACAGCACATGAAGCGATAACCCTGCTGGTTGTATGGAGGCTTGTACATAGTCGATGGCCCAAGCATGTAAACCTTCGTTTTCATACTCCGAACAGCCTTTCCACTGTGTTCCTGGTCCTCTCATGTGCTGTGTTGTACCTGTTTTCTGCAGCTGTTGTTGGGACCCGTAATGGAGTGAAGAGAAATGGCAGTTGAGGGTAGCCATTGTCTCCCAGCAGTATTACTGGCAGAGAGCGATTTTCAAAACGGGTNAAGCCTTTCCACTGTGTTCCTGGTCCTCTCATGTGCTGTGTTGTACCTGTTTTCTGCAGCTGTTGTTGGAACCCGTAATGGAGTGAAGAGAAATGGCATTTGAGGGTAGCCATTGTCTCCCAGCAGTATTACTGGCAGAGAGCGATTTTCAAAACGGGTCATCACCCTGCTGTTATTGAATATCCTCGAGTTGTGAGTACTGCCGGGCCACCTAGTCACAATGTCCAGGATCTGTAGGTTAGGGCCTGAGACAACCTGAAAATGTCATTTAACAATGTTATCGAACATATTAACAACGATGAATGCTGGTAGACAAAAACATTTTAGTATTGGCAGAAGTAAAATAAATTGTATCCTTTTAAATGATGTGTATCCAATAAACATTACACACACAATCCTGTACATAAACAATCATGTAGTACACATCCCAGCAAACATACCTGAACATTGAGCGACATATATCCTTTCCTATTGCGGTACACCTCTGCAAACTGGCCACCTGGGCTCCTAATGCCAATGTTGGTGCAATCAATGCACCCACTTACACCAGGAAACCCACCATTCACATAGAACAGCCTGTAATTATCCTGAAGTTGTGGCTGTCCAGGAAAATGCACAAACTGCAAGAGGTGCCCAGCCAGTTCAGAGGATACTACCTGTTACAAAGGTCAATATGTGTAAGAAATGCCTCTGCTTTATTTACACAATTCAACTCAACTACCTGCGAGTAATACAAGACACCTTATTGCAGATATTATTGATTACTACAAAAGCTTATTTTAATATTGCATGCCAGAATTGGGATTTATGTAATAAATAAGCACTGAACATCACTACTGTGGTCACAGACATATGACAGATGTTTAAACACGAGAAGATGGACTTAAGTGTAATTTACTATTTACATTATATAAGATATTTGCCGGTAATGGTAATTATTAGGTTTAGGGGCTTTTCTGAATGAAATGTCCTAGACCAACAAATGTTGCATTATTGGGTTATGCACAGCTTACCTTGTTCATATTCAAGAGGGCGTAATGTTAAACAAGTAGAACATATTTTAAAACATGGTGAATTGTAGGAGCAGTTTGCTTGGTTTGTCTATTAACGTCTACCGCCGTTATTAATGGCCGCGCATTGCTGATTCCACGCTACTTAGTGGCCACGAATGTCTCATTACTGGCATTTTAATGGTCAATTTAAGAACAATCAGGCGCCATTACATCTTTGCAGTGTAAAACCCAGAATTCCTAGGTTAGTGTAAAAACCTAAAATCCAAGGTTAGTTTAAAACCCTACAATACAACATTAGTGTAAAACCCACAAATCATAGCCTAGTTTAAAACCCAAACATCCAAGGTTAGTGTAAAACCCTACAAGCCTAGGTTTGTTAAAAAATGTAAAATAGTTATTCACCCATAGTGGGGTTAGGTTCTGTTAGCTTAGGTGGGCACATATAAGACATTAGTGGTACGTTAATGCCCTTCGTATATTCGTGTTCTGCATCATTAGTTGAGTAGAAATATATCATTTTCCGTGATTTATTTTTATTTTACAGAAAAGCCCCT
>NQII01006274.1:4002-25131 GCA_002778355.1 Clitarchus hookeri
TTCCGCAATACACGTGGTGTCTGTGCACACGCTCAGGTCAGGGGACGAATTGGCACGTTTTTCTTCTTGTCCATCAACACGGGAATTTTTTATAATGTAGAGAAGTATAAAGACAGATTAATTAACTTATGTACAAGCACGTAGCAATGAAGTAAGGACGAGTACGGCCATAAAAATTAAGTAGCGCCATGTGAAACTCTATGCTCGCAACAGAAAGGAGCTGGGTTCGAATCCCGGAATGGTCACCACGATCCCGGTTTTCCATGTTTCCGTGACATCGCGCCGGGCAAATGTCGAGATGAGTCCCGAATGAAGACGATGACTAATATTTTCCTCGTTTCTTTATCTATTGGATATCTTATAATTTCCGTAATGGCCTCGCTGTCTACGGTACGATAAACTGCAAAACTTAATTGTCATTGAAATAGAATGTAAAAGGAACTGTTTTTTTTTTTTAATTAAATTCTTTAGAAACGCTGTTATATGTCAAATAGTTTGCATTATTTCCAAGTAATAATGCGTTATCCAAAACCTCAAAACTGTTAAAATAAATATTTGGTAAAGTCATGAAGACCGATAACAGCTTAAGTTTAAAAAATCGTATATATAAAACAGTTCAAATTAACCTCTTAAAGGAGTCGTTAAAGAATAAACTACCAAGAACTTCAAGTATTTTCATTTGGCTGGAAACGGGCAGTGCATACAGGAACACAATATAAAATGCAATAAATTCGCGCTCAAATGTAACATTTTTTAAAATAAAACTTTGAATTGATTAGTTAGTTTTACAACGAATAAGTGAATGTATACCATGCAATAATGCACCGGAATAATTCTACAAGAGCTCAAAAAAAATGTTCAGTCTTAACGTCTAATGAAGAGTTTGGTGATCAAATTTTCATATGTTTTGGAGCTTGTCATTTTATTTGCCCGTTTCTGAAATGTGTAACTAATGAGATATTCACAAAACCAACTCCTTCCCTCCCACTTTTACAAACAATTAATGTTAATGCCCGTATTTGTAGAGCTGATTTTCCCTAGTAAAATATCATATTAAAGAAAAAATATAAGTATCTCAAATATTAATGCAGCAACGAATACATATTCAATGGAACAGTCGAAATATCAGTCTTCACACATACGAAAAAAAAATATATTCGTTCGTTGTAGGGTTTATTTTTCCAGAGTAGGATTGAAAACTGATTACATATAATTACCAAAAAAAAATCCATAGTACATCTGTATGGCTGTATTTGCACGTAATAACTTCAAAGTAACTGGTGAATAATTTAATAGTATGAAACCATCCATATTGCAATCCAAATGCAAAGAAGCCGAGATGATGGCGTGATCACAACTCATAATCGATCTGACTGTCGGCGAAAGAATGCGCGCATGTCAAAAGTAATTCTCGTCATTTTCAGGATCGTAATGTACACGAGATTCGTCTGTGTTCCGTGGGGCGGGAAGTCAAATTGCTGATAAATTTGCCATTGGAGACAGTTCATGCTAAAAGTTTTATTCCGAAACCAGCTATGACTTAGTGCTGCATGAATCCTGTTCTCTTATGGGATTTTCCCAGCCAAAGGAGGATAGCTATATCCAACCACTCTTAGGACTGATGACATTGTGGTGTTGTAAAACTACATGGAAAGTAATAATTTCTCACCATAATAAAAAAAACCTTAATTTACTGTACAAGGATAAATTTTCACACAACCAAAATTATATATTTGTATTACATTTTGCCGTTTTCTTTCAAGAGTATTTTCAAAAATAGACTACTCATTTGACAAGAAAATAGCCTTCTTGATACAGTATTAATATAAAAAAAAGTTATCGTTTTCGATTTAACATTGCGTTATTTTCGTATAGTATTGTTTCCGCGTGCCAGCAACTTGTAGTTTTACTGTACAGTGGTGAGGTTGTCACTGCTAGATCAGGAGGTGGGAGTTAGGGTAGGGGTGAAGTTTTCCGAAAGGCGGGAGGGGGAAAGAGTCTAGACACTTTTGATCTTGTACGAACCTGGGAAATGTTTGTGGAAACATTTCAGTCATTCGAACAGTTCTTCCTGGTGAATATGGCTTAGAAACACGAAGGAACAACGTATCAGTCTATGTGTGAAACTTCCTAAACGGCAACGACAGTTTGATCGTAAACGAGCAGAGTTCGTGTGTGAGGACATCTGCTAAAGTAGCAACTACGGACATGTGAGTAAAATTTTTAATTAACAATAAAATTATGCAAGTTGTCCCATTGACACTTTTTTTAGTAACTAAAGACGTCAACATGAAATAAATTTGTCATTAGTAAAATATTAAAATATTTCCCAGGCACCAAACATGTGTGAAATGTGTTGTCCCATATTTTTGTTGTAAATTTTCAATTGAATAATAATCTAGATTATGATAAAACAGTATAATTTAATGTGTTATGCAGAATGTGTGCAGAATTTTTGCATTAAATGATAAAATGTTAATAATTGGACATATAATGATAAAGTTTCCAGTATAAGAATTCAAATACTGGAAAAGATATATATACACTGACCATTTGGGGCATTTCATTCAAATAAGATATCGCCTTGGATTACATATCTCATTCATACTTTTGCAGCATTCCAAACCAAATTTTTTTTTTTTTCACATTTCAGTTGTACTTAATGCAAATTATCTCTATGAACCGGGATAAAACAACCCCTAAATTTCTTAGGGTAGGTCGTGAGGATGTAGGGTGTCGGCAAATATTACGTGCTCTACAGTTGATTACAAATACCCTGAATATAGTTTCTTCCATATTTCATGTCTGAAACTACGGAAGACTGCCAATGAGCAGGAATTTGTAAGTCCCGAGTTTGAATAAGAAAATCATGAACAATTAATAACAAGAGACCTTACGTTAGAAGGCAGAAGAATAGTAAATATTCAATGTTTAATTGGTAGTATAAAACGGATTAGTCGATACGAGCCATTTTATTGTACATTCAGCGAAATGAGTATAATCGGTGAGCGACGTTTCGGTTTTTGTGGCCTTCTAAAATTCAGACGTTAGTTCTGTAATATCATCAAAACTTTGCGAACTGAATGTGCAGAAAAAAGTGTGGAAGTGCTGAATGTCAACTCGGCTCATGTAGTTGTTGCTGCTGACAACAGAACTACTGTTGATTATAAAATTCGTTTCTCGCAAGACATGTATCAGTGTAATTTTTTTTAAGTCACTAGTACATATTTTCCTTAGCGCTAAGGAACACTGTGTGGTCTTTATGTACAGGTTATTTTTATGTAGCAGAAAAAAACAGTTTATTTAGAGCTAGTATGATTTGTAATAGTAGTTTTATTCTGCAACCCTGCAGCTGGAGGGTTGCAGAATAGGCTACAAAACCAAGAAAGTGCTGCTTGTTGGAGTGAGAAATAAATACTGCACATTATGTGCACGCTGCCGTGCACCAACAGATGCGAACGACACTGTTGCATCCCACAGACGTGCCGAGAACTGGTCTGGGTTACACGCACATATGGAGCAAGATTCATTGTCGATGGATTATTGTTAGCATGCATGGCCTCAGTGAATGATCTCATTGATAATTAGGACTACAATTTTTATAGTCATCATTTTGGAGAATGCTGTGCATTATATTTGTTGCTCTCTGTATTAATTACTACGTGTTCACATGCCGGAGTTGGTAGAATGTGTCGTGTGATGCGAAATACTATTTTCGGGAGAGGCACAGAGGGTTATACTCGTCAAACTGCCGGAACACGTGGCTTGTTGCTTTGACAATCGAATGGAGTGAGTAGATATTAACTGAATAGAAACTCTGCAAATAATTCGTCAATTTTATCAGAAGGCATAAAACAGTTAAAATTTTAACAATTTCTGACAAAACCAAAATTGCACCACTCGTATGTGAAACTTGGTGGTCTTCAAAGGTGACACTGACTGCCTAAATAGTTGATCAAAAAGTTATCATCGAGGCAATTTTTCGACCAGATTGGATACTGTCAGTTTTGCTAAATTCTTATGAGTTTACTTTTTTTCCAAATTAACAACATATACTCCTGGAAACAAATAATTATGTGATTTTATTAAATTAGTTTCCCTACGAGGAATAAATAACAAACTGCAATAAGTATTCTCAATCTAAAATGTTAAGAAATTCAGTTGGTACCCCGTAGGTAATTAAAAGTAATTTTCGAGTTCCCGGTTACAAAATTATGTACTTTTTGCTGTGCCCCTCCTGACGTAACCTGCGCAAACAACCTGCGTTCCTTCAGCGGTCAATTAGTGAGGCCCATGCCAATATGTCCGGTTTAAAAACAAGCCAAATTTATGCTTGCATGGTCTTTCATAAACTAGTCAGTAAAATCTTAGAAAAAGTCAATTTGGCTGTAAACACTATTTAAAAAATCATACAGGTGCACGTTTATTATTCATGGGTTTCAAAGTGTTACGAGTTCAGGTTATATAAAAAATAATCACTTCTCACTTCTTATTTATGTTATTGTCGAGGTAAAACAAGGACCATAAAATAAATGTTTAAAACATCTCTCTTGTAAGACCGTTTAAAAAACGCGCTGAATTAGAGGAATTAAGAGAAAATTGGTCATCCTTTTCTGATCAAACTTATAAATTCATTACATCGGTGGACGTGTGAATCATCATTGCTGTGCGCTCTCCTGATGGGTAACCGGTGCTGTTGTATACGGTGCCGTGTGTCATGTTTTGCTGCTACAAAACTGCTACATTCATTTGAACGCTAGAATAAGTGCGCTTGTGGTTGACCTTGGGGCTGCGAATGATGCGGAAATAGAAATTAGTTCGAAAGTGTCGATTCAAACAAACTGTGATAAAATAAATCTCCAAAGTTAAAAAATTAATTGTTTTACACATCTATAACCGCGCGTACTAATCTTAGCAGGCTCCCCATGCAAAGTATTATGGGTTAAGTTCCTGAAATTATTTTTAATTATCCATGAAAATGAAGTGGCTTTCATATGTTGATTAAANGTATTATGGGTTAAGTTCCTGAAATTATTTTTAATTATCCATGAAAATGAAGTGGCTTTCATATGTTGATTAAATAAAATAAATCTAGTACCATAATAAATGAATTTGAGTAACGCCACACTATTTATGACCAATGGCTCATATTACATGGTAAAATAAAACATTTATTTTTACTATTAAGGCGCCCGTCTACCTGGCGCTTGAACTGCGTTGCAGAGTGTTCCAAATACACGTTTTTCAAAGAAACTATTAAGCGTGCGACCAACGTGCTGATCTACGAAAAGAACACACACTTCAGACGAGAGCTGTTAAGTACTTTCAAAACATCACGTACGTTAGAAACATGAAATAAGAGTATTCCAAAACCGCTAAAAACGGCCTTTCCAAGGCGCTGTAGCTCAAAATGCACGCATCAGATACATACAAAACTACTATAGGGGCCTGCACTGAACCTTCCTTAAGACTTACCACTAATAAAATTATATGGTCACCGCTGAAAGTCCCATATGTACACGCAGCACGACGAGAACACTGCACGCCAGTTCAGAGCCTTGCGCTTAGCGGCGATGGCGTACTTGATGCGCGTGGCAGTGTCGCCCTTATCGCTCCCGCGCTTCTCGGCCTAAACGTGGGAAAAAGTTCCAGGTTGACGGCGGCCTTAACATGGAGAATAAACTACTCAAGAGCTCAATCTTGCAAGTTTTTCTAAGTAAATTAGAACACACTATATGCGTTTCTCTTTTAAACTAATTAGAATGTTTTTAAATTTTTCTTGTTAAAGTGTTGTGTAATTTTTTGTGTGCGTTTTAAATGTCTACGATTTTTAAGGTGCGTTTTATGTAGTGTCCTATTTCGAGTATTATCCGAGCAAGTTTTACACCAGTTTTCGCTATACACTTCATACACACCCAACTTTAACTGCAGCACTGAATGAAATCGTGCTGGTGTGGCTCAATTTATGTTACAGTTGCAAAACACACAGCCCAACACAAAGCACAACACACAGCATACGCACGGCACAACACACAGCATACGCACAGCACAACACACACTATACGCACAGCACAACGCACAGCACAATTACACATATCTGATGACCTACTGATCTCAAGCGCATGCACTGAGAGGTTTAAACATAAGTTGCTTCACGGCCGCAATTTGCTATGTGATATTCCCCATACATTGCAGAAACAAGTTGTTCTATAATTATATATTTCCAAATGTAATAAGGGGGGAAAGGGGCGGGGAGCTGGTGCAGCCTGTATACACGTACGTATAAATATAACCCGTTTATCGTCCATCTTTCCAAGAGAGTGAAGTAAATATTTAGCAACTGGTTCTCAATTCTAACCTGCTAGAACGATAAGCAATCCTTACCCGGGGAAGTCCACTCTAGATTTATCTTAACTCAATGATTGGACAGACGGTATTTGACTCTCTTATGGTGGCGTTCTTAAAAATTTAGTTTGCGGTCACACAAAACTCCTCGCGTAATTAGAGGCGACTGTCTATTAAAAATCTCTCAAACCGAGCTTGAATTCATGAACGAAGTTTGCGAGTCCCTCTTTCGAGAGGCGTTTGAGAGTCTGATGATTTTCTGAGCCCTTTGAGCGAGGCTAAGGAATTAAAAGTAAGTTTCCCGCTATTGACTGTTAGGAACAAGGCTTTAACTTTAATGTATTCGCCGAAGAGAACGTGTGTTGTTGAAAATATTTGTGAATTAATGTGTATGGTACAAAAGTCGGTGTTAACGAAAAATGAAACACGTGGTTATGAAATATTTCACAATTTGTTAGATATAGACTGCCGAGGCATTATTCTCTCCATTGTGACGTGAAATTATAAAACTTATACTTTAAAATTTAAGAAACAAACACAAAAACCTACAACAAGAGGCAACAATTTTAAAAAAATATGAATTGTTATAGGATACATTGAAAACCTAATTTAATGAAAATTTTTGCTAGGCTAGTAAGATGCGCTTTGTAGCCCTGTGGTTATGATGGCAGGCTTATGATATTTTAATGCATTTTCAAATCCCGATCCAGAAACAGCATTTTTTAATTTCTTATATTATTTTCCTTGCAACTCGAACACTAAGGAACTTATGTTGTTTCCTTCCAAAACATTTCATTAGCAGCACAGGAATGAAAATTAATTAGATATTTTACAGGTGGTTCCAAGAAATTCGTGGATAGTTTCTTCCTAGAAAAAATTAGTACTCATAAACATAGAAAGATGTATGATACTATTTCTATTCGTAATTTCACCGAGATTTTTTAAACGCATTTTCTTGGTAGTCATTAAAATTAATACTTGTGCTGCATCTAACCAGGATACGATGAGCAAGTAACAGATAATTATAATTGTACCTGTTCCGTCGGTTCTAGGGTAAGTTTTTTTTTAACATTCTACCTTATTTCCCACCCCTCCATTTGTGTCAGTNTACCTGTTCCGTCGGTTCTAGGGTAAGTTTTTTTTTAACATTCTACCTTATTTCCCACCCCTCCATTTGTGTCAGTCAAGAACAGTATGTCACCACTTAAAAATAATTGTATCTGCCATTGCACTGTTTACCGAAACGATGTAAGGCGTGCGCCGTTTTTACAAGTACAGAGAGAGAGGTGAACGAGATGCGAGTCGTTTAGGTAAGGTCAAGGTCTCTCGTAACTTTGAGAGCGCCTGCAACTGTAACCAACACGCAAACGACTAGCTAATCGTGTAATAATCTCGTTTCCCTGCCAAAACAAGATGCGTACGGAATGCAGCTCGCATCTCGATCACGAAATTGATTATGAATACTACGTTCGCAGGGTGCGAACGAAGGTGGTGTGGCACTGACGTGGTTTTGAAACGGTGTGTATCACGGGGATGGTAGAAGGGTTGTATGGCAACGGGGTGGTGGTATGGTGTCAAAGTGTTACTGTGTATGCCATCCACAGTAAAGTGAGCACTTTTCGAAGCTCTCTCGTCAGAAATAATGGTAAATAAATACATTTTATTTTAACCCTAGATGTTAACTTTCCAGTGCGGGGGAATATAAACATTGCGTTTATCACTTGCATGGCAATATTTATATTGGAAAGGTGGTTACAGGGTAAAAAATGGCTGATAGGAAAAAGTAATTATAGCCTCAAAAGTACTCACTTTACAATAAACAGCCTATAGGCAGTGCCACTGGGTTACCACTTCACATTGTGCCGGTTTTCATCAGGTATAATGCGTCAGAGGATGAAGATACCTTTTCTCTTCAACATTTTTGACGATTTTTGCCCATGCTCGCTCCTGAACGAGGCTCATGTGGGAATCTTCCTTCGTGTGGTTGAGCAGCCAAGGATGAGGTTCTACAAGATCAGCCAAGCGTATATTTGATTCGTGAAAGTCGCGTGTCGGAAATAAAGACAAAAAAACAAACCTTCACTCTGTCAATACAACCACACAGTACTAACTGCAGACAGAATGCACTTAGTGACAAAGTGGCGCTGGCGCTGGCGTGGCGTGGTGTAAAAATTAAACATGTCGGAGGTTAGCGGCAGCCATCTGGCACCAACCACCTCATCTGACGTCATGTTGCGCCGACACCATCTGGATGCGCGTTACTAGACGCCTTTCCGCAGATTTAAATTTTTCCCGCCTACCAGCTGGTCACCTCGACACCGCCACGCCACTTCTTTGCCACCCCAGTGCGTGCCCCGCCATAGACAGAAAAGAAGCGATGTCATGCGTGAATACATATTTGGCCGCAAAACGCAGGGAAGAGTATGCGATGGTGGCAACAGAGCCTGCCGTTTGTAGAGCCAGGATAAAACCATACAAAACCGATTAAACATTTCTGTAATTGTTTCGTCCCTTCAATAACTTTTTTTTTTATTTACTAACTATCCTATTTGGTAAGCCATGCCGAATTTACACTGGCTACATTTATTATCAGATTAAGGTTAAAGTTAGAATTTTAAAGTTATTAATTTATTTAGAAAATCAATTAAACACAATTGGCCATGGCTTTTAAAGTTACTGTATATGTTTATTTTAGCTAACTATCTATTTTACTTACAGTTATTTATTTAAGAATTCAGGATATTACACTTTATTGGTTCTTGGTATATTACAATTATTTTGTTTATAATTTATTTCACTTTGGGGAAAAAGGGGAGACGCCCCTGTAAAAACAACCCTGATGCACTGTCATTATTAATTAAAGTTACACTGTTATTACACTGGAATTTTTTGTTGAGATTATTGTTGCACTGGTTTTCTGTTTCAGTTTTCCTTATGGTAGTTGGTCTGCTTCTTCTTCACTGGAACTGTTGCTGGTGCTGGATGGGAGTTTAAGTCTGTGATGCCTTGCCCTCCCTGAGATGCACAGTGGAGAATGGAGGTCTTTTGAGCCTGGGTATGTGCGCTGTGGGTGAGTAGATGAGGGAGTTTGGATGTTCTTCGATCTTATCGGTGAATGCTTTGGTGAGTTTCTGTAGGTGGTGTATGAGGTTCTGTGTTTTTGTTTTCTTCAGTAGTGCTTTCCTGTGAGTATTACGCTGTTACAGAAAGCGAGCCGAAGACACGATAATCCTTTTGCGGCCCTCGCTGCTGACCTTGGTTGTATTGAGTTTCTGCATTTATCTGAAGATTTTTCTAGTGGTTTACTGCCCTAGTTTCTCTCAACATGACTCGAGGTGCGTCGAACTTTCCAGGTCAAGGCCAGCGAGTATAAAATTGTGTCGGGCCTCCGAGCCGGGAGTTGATGATTGGCTGGAGTTTTGGCGAGATACGACGAGCGAGAAGAGAAACGAGTGGCGAGAGAAGTGACCAGCGGGAGGAAAATCTGTGACTGCGAGCATCGGGGCAGTGAGAAGTGCGACTGGCAGGCTGGAATATTGGACTGTGTGCGTGAGTTAAAGACATAAAAAATGATGGAAACAGACTGAAAGTGTGTTAATGATGAGTATAAGTTAATTGACTATAAGCAAACAGAGACATTAAGAAGGGCGTTAATTAGAGTTCAAATAGACATTAAACATTGCACTAACTGAGACATAAATAAATAGTAGTATATATAGATAATTTAATGTGGTAAATAACAGCTTTGTAAATCAATTAAAAACCAAATTTAGTTATTTAATTTTTATTTTTATTAATACCTACATCCCTCGTGAACTCACATACGCTACTCAGGCGTCTTGTAACAATATTATTTATATTCATTGACTGAACAACTTTCCATCTATGGCATCATCAAATGGCGCAAGGTACTTAGCCGAAAGACTTTAGCCGTCGGGTTGATATCTATCGATGCTTTCATAGCGCAGCACTGAAGGGAACGAATTTCCTAGCGTCATTCTGCGGAATGTCGAGGCATCTGTCGCATGCAAAGGCGTTTTCGACAGCCATGTTATGGGGATGAAGAAAGCACTCGTGCCGGGGTTGATGTCTACGAGCGACTAACTGTAGTAAATGCCTCGAGCGGAGTCGATCTTTTACCGCCTCATAACAATTGGCACATGCGGGGGCCACTTTTGAAGTTATGTGTGCGTTTGAATTGCCCAATCTCGTTCGGTATCAGCACATTTCCTTCTACGATTAATCGATAAGTGTAGGAAACTATTGCGAGTTCGCCGCGCTCTCTAGACGTGATTCTGTCTGACATATCTCTAGGAGCCATCCCCCCCAAAAAATACGGTACGAAGCCCCGTTTAAAAACGGAAGATTAACTCAGATTTAATACTATTCTTATTCAATTTACCACCCACATCGTCGCTGGAATCTTTCAAGGAGTAGAACAATCGTCGTTGTTTCGATACCTTTTGTGAAACGACGTGTGGTGTCGATACTTCCGAAACTAAGAGTAAACAGCCAGCGCCAATGAAGATGCGCCACGTTCATATCTGCCAGGTATGACCTGCAGTTCAAAAGATTTCCTACGTCGTAAACCAATACATCCTAAACGTAGACACCCGCAACTTCATTTGATTCATTTATTAGAAATGTTTATCTTCGTCCTTTCCAGTCTCCTACAATTCTAACCTATTTTTCAAAGGAATCAGTATTTTGCCAATGCATTATTCAGAAGTAGTAATTTAGGAATTGGTATTTTTAAGTTCCCTCACGAAATTATCATGGCAATGTTATAACTTGCCAGGGTATAATGCATGAAACTAAATGTTTCACTTAATTTGGAGCAGAGCAAATATGCACTTGTGATTATTTTCTCCAAACACTACAATCTGTCAGATACAAAACCTTAGCAAGTTGTAAGGTACCGAATATAAGGCTATACTTTGAGACGTCCATCATTCCTTAGTTTTCCCTTTTACATTTACCTTAACTCGACAACTGCGTCGTGATTTGCTACTCTTGAGAAGTGTGTATCCGCAAGGAATACAGCAAAGAAATATTAGGCGTATGTGAACTGTTTTCCGGAATCTGTTGACAGCTTTACCAAATTGTGTGATTTGTCTTTTTTTTTATATGAACTGTTTAAGACTAACATTTGTGGGCTGAGAAGTCAAAAGGCACACAAGAAACTTCACCAACTCCCATCCACGACGAAACTTTGACAGAAAAGAAATGAGTTAAGAACAAGAGAACCGTTATTCCCATGGATGAAAGGTTCAGATTATTAAACGCGCAGCGTTGTCCCTCTAGAATAAGTACAAAATTATCCCACTAACATTCTGAGTAAATGTAGTAAAATTAGTTTTATGCCATATCCTTGACGAAACTTGAAGCAGTTTCAAGAAAAAAAAATTATAAGTACTCGTGTATCGTATTCGTGTGCATACCAGATGGACTCACTCGTGATAAAGAAATATGTGATTTACCGTAATCTGAATAAACCGTTTTGCAAATATATCTGGTCAACTAATATTATAAATGCAAAAGTATGTGTTAGTGTGTGTGTGTTTGTTTGTTTGTTACCACTCAGCTCCATAACGGCTGAACGGATTTTGATGAAATTTGGTATGTAGGTACTTTAGGTCCTAGAATAGGACATATGATACTTTTTATCCCTGTAAATTGTACGGGTCCTGTGAAACAACAACAAAATTTAATTCTGCAACGGCTGGGAACGTGACCGAAATATTATTTTCCTCTGGTGTCAGAGTTTATCAGGCCTCCCAAGGACCTCTGAAATGGCTTAACGACTGCTATCAATCGATAACAACCGGTACAGAATATTTAACGTTCCCTCCGAAGCCCGGAAGCGCTAAGATGTTATGCCACTAAACGGTCACCCATCCAAATGTGTGCCGCTGGGAACGTTGCTTAACTTTGGTGATCGATTAAGATCCCTCAGCCAAGCGCAAGAAGTAGTACCTAGGCGCACTTATTTCTAAGGCTACAACTTGATGAAACTCGCGTTTTTATTTTCACACATCGACGCTGGAAAGCGAAAATGTGGTAACTACGCGATAGTTGCACATATACACTCCAAAAACAATACCCTACTTCTTGGCTATCGGGTGAAAAATATTTCCTTCGTTTGGGGTTGCCGTAATCAGTTAAAAACCTAGACCAACATATTATAACTTTATAATTCTGTTTTCCCATAAATGAATTGTCTTTTCCCAATTTATTTATTAGTTTATCACTGTGAAACTCAATTGTACCCGGGCGAAGCCGGGCCAGTACGCTAGTTTAGTCATTAAAATAATCAATAGAAACCTTAGTTCAACGAGATGATGATTACGCTTGTGCTAATTATTTTTGCATCTCGCGTTGAAATGCGTATTTTCGTGGCGACAAATCTGAAAGAAAGGATATTCCTGAAAATAGCTTCAGTACAGTGAGTCACGTGAGAAATTAAACCTCTGTAATTGGATGACATCGTTACTCCCAATCGATTGTATGAGACTGTTGATTCTGTGCATTTATGGAGTTTGCTAAGTATGCTAATGTTCGGAGTAAAACAGATACACGAATAAATAGCGAAGAAGCAAGTGTGTGGCTCCTCTTTGTAAGAAGAGACCAGTTTGTCTCCTCTCGATGACGCTAATTCGAGGAACATTGTAATTTTCTTTTCGTGCCTGCTTACCTCAATGCATTCCATCTCCTCACTAAACGAAAGTGTTGTTTACTTTAAAACAATTATTATTTTTCTGTGTTCGACTTAACAGGCAGTTACTGGCCAACTAAGATGTACATGCTGTTACACTACTGTTTCATGGCCATGTTTATTTCAAGGCTGCCACGTTTACACGAACCTTCTTTGGTGCACTACAATATATTTTGTACACGTATAATTTTTTTTACCTCTCAAGCTCATCAGGATTTTTTTTTTATCTGTCCCCAGCTCCAGTGGGAAATATTTTCGTTATAAATATCTTAAATCATAATAACAGCTTAACTGCAAAAAAAAATCATTAAAAAAATTACATATTTTAAAAAAATGCCTAGTTGTGTGTATTCTTATGTTTGTCATGTTTCGACTCTTTTGTTTAGAGTTAAAAATAGAAAGTATGGTAAGCGTCATAAATGTGATGTCCTCTTGAAATATCAGGCCAGCTTTTCTTCGGTTTACATTCATGGAATTAGGGTTGATTCCCTTGCCTGCGTAATGAGCCCTGGGACTAAAGCAGACGAAACAAGGAAATGAACATTGTGCGCCTCCGGTGTGCGTGAGTCGCGAGATAATGGAACTGCTCCGGGAAACACCTCGTCCGCCACGCTGTGCGCGTGCGCAGAACGCTCTGTAACTTCAGCTGCCCTCTCCGTTACATAAATAATGCATAGCCACTTAGTTACTCATTGTACACACAGCCNCGCTCTGTAACTTCAGCTGCCCTCTCCGTTACATAAATAATGCATAGCCACTTAGTTACTCATTGTACACACAGCCCAAGGCTTTCCTGCCGGTCTAACTGCTTGCCTTGTTCGGCATTTTCCCCTGCTTATGTTTCTACTTCTGAACTACCCCAGACAAGATTTAACACCCGTGACGTATAAGTTAACGCTAGCAGACTGCAAATCAACATTTCCGAAAACTTGTCACTTTAGCAGACTGAAGGTCCCTCCTAAACAGCTCTTACGTTTGAAGGAAGCTGTGAAGAATTCGCAGTCAACTGTTTAATTTCTGTATTCTTCCAGCACGTTGTTGTAGGATATTTATTGTTTATTTCCAGCCTACTTTAAATAAGTTATCCTGTGAAAACTTTTATGTAGGTAATCACTTGCTGCTCTATGTCACTGCTATATTATTATTTTTAATCNTAAGTTATCCTGTGAAAACTTTTATGTAGGTAATCACTTGCTGCTCTATGTCACTGCTATATTATTATTTTTAATCACTTTTAATAAGGAGTCGCCCCACATAACTATACAGGATGTTCACGGTACAAATAGAGTAATTTTTAAGGCTATCCTTAAAATATCCTTTCTGCTTATTTACATAATATTGCCAATTGTTTANGTACAAATAGAGTAATTTTTAAGGCTATCCTTAAAATATCCTTTCTGCTTATTTACATAATATTGCCAATTGTTTATATAATAATTTCTGCGTTGCTAATAAATAGTTTATACATTTTATAGCTCCCAAAATGTTATGTCCGAGACGACAATAAAAAATAATTAGTTGGTTGTTGTANAATAGTTTATACATTTTATAGCTCCCAAAATGTTATGTCCGAGACGACAATAAAAAATAATTAGTTGGTTGTTGTACCTGCTGGGAGGAGCTTCAAATATGTTCACTTGACCTTGATAACCGATAGTCAGCGAGACAGATGTGGCCGGGGCTNCCTGCTGGGAGGAGCTTCAAATATGTTCACTTGACCTTGATAACCGATAGTCAGCGAGACAGATGTGGCCGGGGCTAAACAACTGGGGTCTTCACAGCCGACGGGGGTGAAGTGAGGTGGATATGGAACAGCGTCGAAATGCAGGGGTAGGAGAAACAGGAGCACCTGATAAAAACCCGTCAGCCGGAGGCAACGTCAGCCAAGTCTCACACATGCAAAAATACGGGTTTGACGCCGTCAGGAATGGAAATTGGTTTCCCGTGGTGAGAGGCGAGATATCTTGCCACTGACTAACAATGCTCACCCTCCCTAATTCTAACAAAACTTTGACCGGCAACTGGGGTGACTTGNGATATCTTGCCACTGACTAACAATGCTCACCCTCCCTAATTCTAACAAAACTTTGACCGGCAACTGGGGTGACTTTGGTTCATTTTTATGTAAGTTTGTCTTAAAAACTGCATTAACAGAACAATAATATTTTTTTATAGAATAGATTCCAACGAACAATTTAACATACTGTTTTAAAACTAAAAATATTTCCTAACCTTCAAAACTTATTTCCAAAAAAGTAGGACAATCTCACCTCGACGTGGGANTTTTAAAACTAAAAATATTTCCTAACCTTCAAAACTTATTTCCAAAAAAGTAGGACAATCTCACCTCGACGTGGGATGACTTTGTCTCGAGTTATGATATGGTTTGAATAATCGTTTAGAAGACCAGTAAGACAATTTAACCCCATTTTTTGCCTTTGCAAAAAAAAATATCAATCTATTAGATAGTTGCACAGCGGTCCGTCCGTAACTGTTTTCTTCACGATAGCAAATGTACCTAGTGAAATCACGATCCCGTGCTTGTTTCTTTGTACCGCACGGGAGATAGCGCCACTTGAATGTTTCCAAGCGGTAGGACAAAGTAACATCACGGTAGATAGTCGCCCCAGTTGACGGTATCTAACAACGAACCTTGATTAGCACACAGAGCCTCCTCAACCAAACTCTCTGTAACGAATTCGACCGCGGAGTAGTCTACATGGCAAACTTGTGGGGAAAAAAAGTTCAAAGCCCTTCATGGTATTAACCACATAGCTCTTTTCAAAGTATTGCCGTGAATAAAGCCCTCTTTGAACTTAATACAATTTTTTAAATAGTTGATGTGGGAAAGGAATATTTATTTAACCTCTTTCTAAGTAAATGCCACGTTTTCTTGTGAAAACGTGAATAAGTTTCCCTTGAAAGATTTTTTGCAATGTGGGTAAGAAATTATATGAAAAAAATATTGCGAACACAAGCTGCTGCGAACCTACGTCACTGCAGAAAATCCACTGAATGATATCGAAACATGCAGTGAGAAAAAAAACCGTTTCCTGTTGTTAACAGACATTTTCCAAACAAAAATAATCCAACAAGAAATTAAGTTAGACAGGTTACAAATAAAGAGACAAAAATAACAAGAGCAGCCGAACGAACAATAAAGCTATAGTATATTCAGTTTCAAGTAAAAAAGTTGGACGAAACAACGAAGAAAAAACAGCCAAACACTGTGGCCGTGACAGATATACTGTAAACGAACAAAATTGGACCAAACAACGAAGTCAATAAAGGATAACAAAAAGATTTTCTTGGAGAACAAGAAGTAACGTTTTGAGTACTGGCATCTATTTCAGTCTGCCTGTAAAGTAATTTTAAACGCATGATCTACCAGGTCAGGATCCACTCTGTTCTCCTATTAGTAATCATAAATTATTTGAAATCTTTCGTTTATTATTTTTAAGTATATACACTGAAGAGCCAAAAAAACTGGTACACCTGCCTAATATCGTGTAGGGCCCCCGCGAGCACGCAGAAGTGCCGCAAGACGACGTGGCATGGACTCGACTAATGTCTGAAGGTACGCAGGAGGCAATTCACACCACATGAATCCTGCAGGGCAGTCCACAAATCCATAGGAGTGCGAGGCGGTGGAGATCTCCTCTGAACAGCACGTTGCAGGGCATCCCAGATATGCTCAATAATGTTTATGTCTGGTGATTTAGGTGGCCAATGGAAGTGTCTAAAGTCAGAAGAGTGTTCCTGGAGCCACTCGGTAGCAACTCTCGACGTGTGGGGTGTCTCATTGTCCTGCTGGAATTGTCCACGTCCGTCAGAATGCACAATGAACATGAATGGGTGCAGGTGATCGGACAGGATGCTTACGTATGTCACCTGTCAGAGTCGTATATAGACGTATCAGGGGTCCCATTTCACGCCAACTGAACACGCCCCATACTATGACAGAGCCTCCACCAGCTTGAACAGTCCTCTGTTGACATGTAGGGTCCATGGATTCATGAGGATGTCTCCATACCCGTGCACGTCCATCCACCCGATACAATTGGAAATGAGACTCGTCAGACCAGGCTACGTGTTTCCAGTCATCAGCATTCCAATGGCGGTGGCCATTGCTCAGAAATTTCTCTAATTGCCGCGTTGCATTGAGGGTCCTAGTTCCCAGAATATTCTTGCGCGTCCTCTAAACACGTCGCCTTCTCCAGCAGGGGGGAGGAGGAGGGGCTGTGACGTCAGCCNCAGGAGCTCGCAGCCTGTGCGAGCTACAGCGCGTAACAGGAGCTCGCAGCCTGTGCGAGCTACAGCGCGTAACAGTATGAAATGAAAATACGCACTGTCTGTACAGAATAGTACGCCAGACTTGACAAACGTATTTTTGTAATGCATCTTTGGTTGCCCGTGAACATCCATCATGTGTGGCCAATTCAAGGTGGAGCAAATCTTTTTTTTTNTTTGTAATGCATCTTTGGTTGCCCGTGAACATCCATCATGTGTGGCCAATTCAAGGTGGAGCAAATCTTTTTTTTGAGGTTTGTTTTAGTAGGCCTACACCTTAAGAACGTGGTTTTCTTGCTAAACTGTATTCGGCCATTCAGGAAATATTNAGGTTTGTTTTAGTAGGCCTACACCTTAAGAACGTGGTTTTCTTGCTAAACTGTATTCGGCCATTCAGGAAATATTTGTGTGTTTTGATAGCCCTGAAAGTATATTTTAAACCGACGTTTGTGGCCTGTTTCAACTGCACTGTTACTTATCGTATCAGGTTTTTCCATATATTTTATGGGAACATGCCGCACAATCTAATTCGTGTGTAGACTACCAAAACCAGGAAGAATGTCACAATGTCTGCAGAGATATAGATTTCATAACTCAATACCGTTTACTTCCATATTAACTTGCTTACATTGTCACTTATTTAATCGATAAATAATATCACCCAGTGTAGTAAAATATGATTCCCATAAATCCTTTAAAAACTGATCACTTGCCACAATTGCGTGTGCAGTAAAATGTTTGCTGATAACCTGTTTTATAATAAATATTATTCGTGATGCTCCTACGCAGCCAAAATGCAAAAAAACNTAAAATGTTTGCTGATAACCTGTTTTATAATAAATATTATTCGTGATGCTCCTACGCAGCCAAAATGCAAAAAAACAGTGGCGTGTGAGAACGAAAGACAAGCAATAACAACTGCACTGAAAAAAAAAATTTTGAGGTAAAATTTCTTTACATTTTAGGGAAGCAAATTACCCTTACATGTAATGTAAAATTGCCTGTTAACTGTAGAGTAAATTTACATAGTAAGTTATATGATATTTTCTAATCGCATGGAAAAGTACCCGACTAAAGTGTGGGAAAATCCCATACAATTCAGGGAATATTAACTAAATTGTATAATAAAACAATATTTAAAAAAAATTTGGGGGTATTAGAACTGTTTATTTCATTACTACCTATATCCTCAGACGAGTATAAACCGAAACCACAATTCTGAAATTCTAGATAATCGCCAGTGGGTAGGCACGAACCACGGTCCTCTGCCTCGGTCGGCAGGCTGGTGCACTATCCATTACTCCACGTCGAAAAACGTAACCATGTTAGTGATTATTAGTTTAGTAAAGTATTTCACCACAAAAAAAAAGTATTAATTTAAGTTACCTGCAAAAATTTTAACTGAAATAACTCTACAAGTTTTCTCTAAAATATTTCTGATTATCTTGAACATTCCCGCCATCCTCAGAGAAACTTGACAAATTAGTTATTTCTGGAACTGGCTATAATAATTTTTTTGTGTAACAGACTGCTCAGTACTTTTGTACGGTACAAAGCGACGTTTGTGTAGAATTTCTTTAGTGACTTTATTGGTGCTTTGAAATCAACACCTTTCCAAGTATTTTAATAATTCCCTTGAATAAAAATTACGTGGGTAACAGTTAAAGGTGTACATTGAGATTTGAAAACGGGAACAAATAGATATACGTTTTCCACAGTCCCTTACGAATTTTCTATTTTACTTTTTTTTCACTAATGTTCCGTTTGTAACAATTTTATGAATGTATTTCACTGATTTCTACCTTAAAAATTAATTGTTATTGCTTAGTATTATGACTGCGCTAATGAATGTAAGTGCTACAATATGTCCAACATGGCGGTTCATATTGTTTCTTCTTCCCGTCCAGCTGTTGAGACNCTAATGAATGTAAGTGCTACAATATGTCCAACATGGCGGTTCATATTGTTTCTTCTTCCCGTCCAGCTGTTGAGACGATGCTGAGGAGATGCACACGTCATAAGGTAATTTTCCCGTCCGTGTATGGGATTTTCCACTGCAATATAAGTGAATGTTACTCCAGAGTACGGTAATTCTATCTTACACGTAGAGAAAAATATGTTTCCCGAACAAGTTTTGCGAATATTACCTTACAATTGTCAGGTAATTTTTTCCAATATTTTTTACAGTGTGCGCTCAGCTTAGCTACTGTGCGAATTAAGATGTTAGTTCTGTGCTTACTGGAATAGGCTGTTCGCGGTTANAGTGTGCGCTCAGCTTAGCTGCTGTGCGAATTAAGATGTTAGTTCTGTGCTTACTGGAATAGGCTGTTCGCGGTTAATTGATCACTTTTGAAAACCCTACTTAAAACCTACTTTTCTCCTTCTTTTGTATCTTTCCACCAAAAATTTTAAATTAACTTTGAAATGGACCAAAAGACTTAATTCATGCGTCAGTCAAGTGGGAAAATTGTATTGTTAAGAAACTAAATGTGGTACCGATAGGAAAATTCGTACTCTTAACGCGTATAAAGCAGAAATAACAACACCAACTTCATTTACGATTATTTATACATTACACTCATAATACAACGTCAAGACTCAGATTTAATTAGCAGCCCACTTGAAATACGGAGTCTTCACGAAGACGTCTAAGAAACACGAGGTTCCGGCTCGAAAACTGCGGGCAAGGTGTGTGTGTGTGAAGGGGGGGGGCGGGGTGTGGTGTGTCTTGTATGTTGTATCTTGTGTGTTGTGTGTTGTGTTTTGTGTCGGTTGTGTGTGTGTTGTGTCTGTGTTGTGCGTTTCTTTAAGGTGTAGGTTTGGGTAAATATATATTATGTGAGCCGTCCTTCTATCTGCCTGCCGAAATAAATTGGGACATTTTGAAGCGGTTTTAAAAGTTAATAATAAACAAGCGAATTTTGCTCCTAAGAAGTGCTATCGGCTATCTCGGTTTGAAAAAAAAATGCAATTTCTGATTAGCTCCAAAGCTTTGTAAAACCTGCAATGCACTCTAGGAAGCAATCTGTTATTGCGATATTACGACGCAAAACCAGTTGTTCATGAAGGGATTTTAGCATTTTGTGCACAGAGGTCTCTGAATAATAAAAATATTTTGTTCATTTTATTCACGTATGCTAGTCATACGATTAGCGTAATTGGCGAGTAATTGAGAATTTTCATACTAAACAACTGCACCGCGTTTGCCAAGAATTGGTTTTAAATAAGATGGTAATGTCAATCCAAGAGCCCCCGGCACAGCCTACGGGACCAAACCCGCAACCTCCCGGACGCGAGCGAACACGTTGCCTGAGGACCAGACGCGCTCAGGGAGAACTACAGTTTATAAAAATGAATGTGAATAACTCTTGCGACAATAATTACGTCGCAGGTACTCATGTCGTGCCTGGGATTGAAGCAGGCGCCGTTAGCTGTATTTATAACTGAACATGCCACGTAATTTTATCACTTCACTTTAATGTCACCATTCAATGGACAAAAACGGTACTTAAAATTCCTCAAATTCCCTTTGGCAGCAAACCAGCACGCTCGTAGTCTATTCGTCAATGAACGTCTGCGTGGATTGAAAGAGGTAATTTAATTTGGATACTGATGCATGTCCCGAGTGCAAGACACTTCACTCCCCCCACCCCTCTTTTTTTTCTTTTTTTTAGAGGGTTCTTTGAGTTCAGAAAATCCGCGAAGAATTCTAATTCTGAAAAGTGTGAAACGAGATTATATTGCACGAATCACCCACTTTTCTTTCCTTCTTTGATATC
>NQII01006274.1:25250-37362 GCA_002778355.1 Clitarchus hookeri
TTTTTTTTTTGTTTGCACATTTCTTCTTTCGTTAAAATTATCTTCTGATATTTTTTTTCTTTTAAATTTAATCTTGGGATGTAATGGCCCAACACGAACGTGTAGCTATTAGATAATTATATACGTGGACAAAAACCTAGGAGGTGAATTTCAAATAAATAATTATTTTATTATATTCGTCTCACCCTCATTGGGGTACGATGAAACAGTCATTTCTTTGAGTGTTGATCCTTCCTTTGCACCCAGTACTTCTTCATTCTTTCAGANTCTCAGCCTTAACAAATGCATCTGGCTAGTGGGATTTTTCATTTACGGCTTCCTTCCGCACCGCATTTTTTTTTTTGTTTGCACATTTCTTCTTTCGTTAAAATTATCTTCTGATATTTTTTTTCTTTTAAATTTAATCTTGGGATGTAATGGCCCAACACGAACGTGTAGCTATTAGATAATTATATACGTGGACAAAAACCTAGGAGGTGAATTTCAAATAAATAATTATTTTATTATATTCGTCTCACCCTCATTGGGGTACGATGAAACAGTCATTTCTTTGAGTGTTGATCCTTCCTTTGCACCCAGTACTTCTTCATTCTTTCAGATCTTCTTCTTCTCTCCTCATCTGAGATGATGGGTTTCGACCTTATTTTAGATTTTTCTTGGAACCTCATCCCTTCGTCTTTAAATTTTATCTGTACTGTTCTATCAAGTAATGACTTTTCTGTAATTTTTCATTCTCTTGGGTCTTTTTCAATTTCTGTGAACCAATTAGGCTTCGTTTTNCAAGTAATGACTTTTCTGTAATTTTTCATTCTCTTGGGTCTTTTTCAATTTCTGTGAACCAATTAGGCTTCGTTTTCTAACGTAATTTTTAATGTAATAACCGTTTGTTGTGCGGCACTCTACCGCTAATTAACACAGCGTAAAGCTGAGTTTCGTTTATTACGCGGGCTGCGTTGCCTGAACTACGTTAATGTGCGAAGTGATTTCAAATACGAAAAAATATTNAGTTTCGTTTATTACGCGGGCTGCGTTGCCTGAACTACGTTAATGTGCGAAGTGATTTCAAATACGAAAAAATATTCACGCGTGTGGTTACCTGGTGAGTCCAATCTGCTTCAGCTCTGCGACTTGTTGCACTGAACATTTATTAACTTTTAAAACATTAAGTCGGGCAATTTTCTGGCCAAATTAATCTTTGCGCGAGTTAAATGTTCTTTCTGACTCTCCAGCGACATTGCAGCAGTAATTTCTTATAATTCCGCAGAATAAACCAAAATGTTTCCAAAAGACCGTGTCAATATTTCTCGTATAAACTTCGAGGCAAGTGCGTAAAATCCCAGACGTAATAGTTCCACGAATCTAGTAGCACTCGGACTGTTTGCAAAAATTGGAATAGGTGTTAATTTAATAAGAAATTATTTTCTGTGCCAGACATAAAATACTTGAAAATAATCATGCAATAAAATAAACTCAAATTTCGAAGCCAAATAGTTTCACTACAGAAATCTGGCACAATCGTGTTGTTTTAAGGACAAATTCTGGAAACAAATTTTCTCACATAATTCTCAGGCATGTCCTTTAAACTTAAAAAAAGATGGTTCGTTGTAAACAATGCCATAAAATAAGAAGCACGGAAATATTGATAACGTTAATGTTTAGTTCCCTTAAAGCCTAACATCTGTGCTAAGTTTTTACTTTACATTCACTTATTGTCGAGCGCTTGTCAATACTGAATAACCAACATTTCTTTCCACTCAAAAGTTGTTTCATGTCTATGAATAAATCTTATGACTTTGAATAGACTGTTGCAAGCCTGTAATTAATTTTTTTTTTATGAAAGTTAAGTTGACGGATTTGAAAAACGTAGAAAATCGGTACACTGGTTATATTTCGATCCGACTGACAGCTTCAAGTGCAGGCACATGGCAAAATTATAATAAGAATCACGATAATAATAGTTTCGTAGCATTTTTGTTCTTTATGACTAAAATTGAAGTCGTATTTATTGTTAATTGCAAATATTATAGGAAATACTTGAGATAGAACTCTGACTACCAGCCTGTTGTTTGACAGGACGAAAATCTTCAACTAGTGCAAACCTTGCCCCTGCCACCAAATTATCGCATTGAAGTTATTACGGTTGTTAATTTTACTTTGTATTAAAATTTCAAGAAGTCAATTTATAATCTGAATCTAACAGCGGGTGTCGAAAAACACGGCATTTTCGATAAATCCACCCTTTCTATTCAAACCAAAGTATTTAGTACCTGAAAAGCAAAATAACCCGCACTGCATTAAAATAAAAATGTTTGCATCAATCCAGGAACGCTGTTTTCCCCATTAGACATTCTGTTCAAAATAACTGTAGAAAAAACTTTCTGTGCTCTGTTTCCATTAACAAAAAAAAACACGTGAGTGTGCTTAGTAAATAAGAACTTTCATAAAACACCATCACCGAAAACGCAGGGGCTGACACGTTGTTCCAAGCGCAGTAGGCTGGCCACGGTAAAGTGGGCACTTTTGAGGCCGTGCTTGGAAGTTATTTTCAGCTTATTGCAACGTCCTGTAGCTCTAACTAAGCATTATAACGGTGTTACAAAGGAGCAGCCACGGAGAGCATTCAAACATTTACAAATTAGTATATTTAACCAAGGCTATCATTCGTCTTAACAACAGAGCGAGGAAAAGAGATTTATTTTACTGAACTTCGTTTAAAGGACACGAGTCTTTTTGGAGACGATAAGATATTCACTTACGTATAAAAAAAAAAGTTTATATTTTTGAAAATTCTTTTTCCTTTTTATATTCATAGAATCGTTTTAAAAAGTGACACAGCACCAGAAATTTAATAATGCGCAGATTCCAATGGTTGTGTAATATTGGATGATATTCACATTTTCAAGAATTATTTTCAAATACTGAAAACCTTTATTTATCTGAACAAATATTTAAAAAATCCCTGATAACCCTGATACCGACTCTCGAAAAATCGATCCAACAATTAACATTTTAATCATTAGCTCAAACCCAGCCCCTTGAACAAATGACGTGAAGAGTCTTAGGAAACTTGCACACTTACCTGAAAGCTGAGGTCCAGGGGCTTTTTCTCAAAGATCCCTGTAGCTTACCCAAGCTTCTGAAGAGCTAGAAACAAGGTCTCCCCTTCCTTGCACGAGGCCTGACTGGTTAAAAATGTACGTTGCTCCAATCAGACGTCGAAATTTAATTTTGTACCTGCGCAGAGGTCAGTAAAATGTCTTTATGATTGACGACTTCTTACAGTTGCGGCGCTGCGGTGCCTCCGTTGCGCCGGTGTGTCTGCAAGTCGTCGCGACGCTAGCGCTGCGTGCGGCGAACCAGGAACACTCCCAGCAGGCATAGGCGCGCCTCGTGTCAGTCGCTTTGCTACGTGACGAGGGCATACACGCAGGAACTGCGCACCGTGCTATCAGCTGGCCTCACTAGAAAGCCTGCATTCTGCGGTGTAGCCGCCCCGCTCAAAGCAGCACAGCAAAGGTACGACTCTCTCATTGCGTTGTCTCGTAGTATTTTCTATTGCGGCGTTAACGAACGTTGTCAGTAAATTTTCGCCATTAAGGCACCCGTCTACCTGGCGCTTCAACTGCGTTGCAGAGTGTTCGAAATACACGTTTTTCAACGAAACTATTAAGCGTGCGTCCAACGTGCTGATCTACGAAAACAACACACTTCAGATGAGAGCTGTTAAGTACTTTCAAAATATCACGTACGTTAGAAACATCAATTCAGAGTACTCCAAAACCGCTAAAAACGGCCTTTCCAAGGCGCTGTAGCTCAAAATGCACGCATCAGATACATACAAAACTACTATAGGCGCCTGCACTGAACCTTCCTAAAGACTTCCCACTAATAAAATTATATGGTCACCGCTGAAAGTCCCATAGGTACACGCAGCACGACGAGAACACTGCACGCCAGTTCAGAGCCTTGCGCTTAGCGGCGATGGTGTACTTGATGCGCGTGGCAGTGTCGCCCTTATCGCTCCCGCGCTTCTCGGCCTAAACGTGGGAAAAAGTTCCATGTAGACGGGCGCCTTAAGTGAAAACTGCATAGAGCGGCTAGGCGAGCTGGTCGCGGCTGACGGGCGGAAACTGTCAGAATGAAACGCCCCACATCACTGTTCGTATCTTTTCACCAATTGTTAATCTAAACATTTCCATTTGAGAAATAAACACAGCTATCAAAAGTTAATGTCTGAGCCCACAATAAAATATAACTTTTTGGTTATTATGTTTGCCGGTAGATAAGGGGGGGGTGATAAAAAGTGGCTCACTTTAACATGAATAACCAATAAATGAAATGTGCCCAATAAATTATTGATTTTTATTTGACAACGTTAATACCCATGCCACTTCCAACCAAAAAAAAACTGTCGCTGTAATGGGACAACCTCAGCTATGCCGTTTGCAAGAAAATTTCGTGGGAAAAAAAATTGAGTGGCTTTTTCTTCCAGTGTCCCATATACGAGTTGCATATCAGATTTTTCTTACTATGCGAAATGATCCTAAATGTGTGTTTACAGCACGAAACTCCCGTCACCGTTAATACAGCTGGTCGGTAAATGAACCGCACTACTAGCAGCGGGCAGGCTATGCCTTCTAGTGTCCATGCGTTTGCCTGCGTCTTGATCGTGTTATATAACTCCCAGACTTTTGAACATTATCATTGAGTTTATAATATGTTCTCTCTCAAAACACGTGGTTGTAAGAGCGCAGTTAAAGGGACATGTTTCGTCAGTTGTGATGTGAAGAGTAATAGATCAATAGTTTGTTGTGAGCAACTCCGTCTGCTGCACAAATTAAACGTGGCGATCCCTGACAATTCAGCGATTTGTATTTATGTCCTTCATACTTCCTTGTTGCCGTGCACGAAAACAGAATACTCAAGAGTAACGTATACGATTGTTTTAAGGTGATTATAAACTACAGTAACTCATAACTTAAATACTTTAACGGAATTGTATCTCGATTATGAACTGGCTCATCGGGATTCATGCAGTCATTTATAAAGCGCAGCGCGTGTTATCGACTTGCCGGTTATTGTAATAATGTGTTTTGATTTGGTTTGTGCTGTCTAGATAGGCAAGAAGGGGGGGGGGTTAACGTCTCAACAGCGAGACGTTCAGTAACAGTGAAATTTTGTTAATTCAGGGTTATACTGTATATCCAAACTGGCAGTGGTAGTTCAGTTATATTTTCTCTGATACAATCTGGGATACATTTCATGCTTTAGTTAAAGTCTATTCCAGGAACAAGTGCACTTTTTTTGACAGTTCTAAATGTACACTCCCTGCGTGTACTTATAGCTAAACTACTATAACTAAGAAGAGAAAGAGAAGAACAGGCATAGTCATTAAATACGGAGAAAGTTGCTTAATGAAGGAGGGACGAGGGGGAATCGACAATGGTCTACAGTAAGGAACAATTCTAGGGTTAGCCTGGAGTGTTTTAGGAAAACCGAACTCAGGATGGCAGGACCGTGATTTGAACCTAGGTCCTCCCGAATGCGAGATGCGAGTCCGAGGGTTTACCGCTGCACCGCCTCGCTCGGCCTGTGCTGTAGAGAAGTGTATGCTGTGCTCGTGGGCACCGTCCCGCCGGGAACTGCCCGCCCCTTGGGACCGACGAAGGCGGGCAGCTCGAGTGCGGCGACCAACCGCAGCTGGACGCTTCCCCAGGCTCCGAGGTGGTTGGCGATATTCAAATATATCAACCCACGGACCAACTGGCCGGTGCACAATCTTCGTCGTTGGGGGCGGCGAGGAACTGTGCCGGAAGGAGGGAGAAGATGCTCAGTACGATATGGTTAAGCGCGTCTTGCATGAAACATCCCGAAGGTCAAGGCGGGGAGTGTGATCTCCAGGTGCCCCAGGGCGAAGTGTAGCAAATCTCATTGCTGGATGCTGTGGGCAGCAGATGCGTGAGGAATGAAATTGGAATGCATCGTGACTTGGGAAGCAACGACGTTAGCCTTCATCCTGGGTCTGCGACTAGCCGCCATCGCCGATACATTGCAGATGTCTGGCAGAGATCTTGTTTGAGCTCACCCAAGACCGGCGGATTATTTTGCAGGGACGGGAGGTGGTTGGCACCCCAGAGACGCCTCCCTCTCCCCTTCCACCACCACTTGTGATATTAAATGTACTGATGTCGGGGTTGAAGAGCAAAGACGATGTATTGATATAGGAGCCTTGACTGCGCTGCCCGGTTTTCCGCCACGTCCGTCGAGAAGCCGGGGAGGCCAGTGTGTTTACTGCCGCGAATATTGTTTCGCCAGGCCCTTCCCTGGCACGGGAATATTGACAGCAGTTAGTCAAGCGGACAGGCTAGCTTTGTTCGATTGTCGCCGCTAGGGGCGCTAAGTGCTCTACTGGTGGAAAAGAGCTCTCTAAGCCGCCTTCTGATTGGTTGGAGCAGCCAGCCAGCCGTTCCCATTTCATGTCACCAGACATCTCATTTCCCATGTTTCACGCATACTTTTCTTAAATTAATTCCTCTGTATCCAATCCCGGCCATTAATTATTGCAGTTTATCCCTACGCGCACTTTCGCACAGTTTTTTTAAGTACACTAGCCTACCTCTACTAGTTTATTATTTATTGCCTTTAAAGTCTTTACTCTTGCGTACTTCGTGACGAGTGTCGTGTCCCCAGTTGAGATCTTCTATACCGCAACGCATGCCATGTTTTACTGTAGTTTAGTCTTTTTACTGTAGTTTAGTCTTTTTACTGTAGTTCAAACTAATCCATGCGTGTTCTCCCATTAGACTAAGTCGAGTTTCACGCTGACGTGGCAGGATATGTGGTCCCGCAAGGGGGAAAAACTACTGCTGTTCAAATGGAATGTTGAAATCGCCGAAAATGACGCGGTTAAGGGTAACAGCGCATGGTGACACTTTCGTTACATTTTACCTACTTATTAGTAACGCGTCTTTAAAAACCGATTTGCGTCGGTGTCATGAAATGTAATGCCAAGTAAGGTAAGCAACCCCAGTCGTTTCTATAAAATAATTGCATAACAGCGAAAGGATTTGTAGTGGCTGAATTTATTAAATGAATCACGCAGTACTTAGGAGGTCAGTGTTCTAGCTTAAGTACTTTATCCGATATTTGCTATAAACGATAGGTAAAACCCTAACCCTAAATGCATATATTTATTTATCTTAGCAGTCACTTTATACCCAAAAAGAGAGTAAATGTCTGAAGTTATAGTTTTGTGAAAAATTTGCAGTTGAATATTTTAGACGGATTCAAATAACCTTTGTACACCGAACTCGTCAAATATTAATTTCTTACCGTTTTGTTCCCGAAACTGTTATGTATAATTCAAGAAGTGTCCTAAAATAAAAAATATATATATATATNTTTCTTACCGTTTTGTTCCCGAAACTGTTATGTATAATTCAAGAAGTGTCCTAAAATAAAAAATATATATATATATTTATTTCGCACTTATTGCAGTGGTAGTGATCATGTTGCGTAACTGCTCAAGACACACACCTTNATATATATATATATTTATTTCGCACTTATTGCAGTGGTAGTGATCATGTTGCGTAACTGCTCAAGACACACACCTTGACGCTTCCCGCGTCCCTATATTTTTGCCGTCAGAACACACGCTCGGGGAAGCTCGCAGGCGAAGCCCGCAATAAGGATTTAGGGTCTGGCGGACGTGCCAAAAGGATACCACCAGGAATTACGCAGCCGCGCCTCACAGCTGCAAAGGCGGGCCACCAAAGGTTTCTGCACGTGCCACTGTTCCTGCACGTGCAGACGGCATCCGGAGACAACGGAAAGCACCAGGGCCAGCCGCATTTTGCAGCTGCCCAAGGGACACCGAGATCCCACCACCAGCTGTGCCTGCCCCGGGCTTCGCCGCAATAAACCAGGAGAGCTTTTAGCGGGCGTACGGGAAGAATAGCGGCCATATCCGGGGACAAGGGAAGGACCACGTGCGCGCGCTGAACCAAAGGCCACCCGCCAAGTAGCACGTGCAGAACGAAACAATGAAGCGCCCATACCAGAATCGATAGGGACAACGCCGGACCATGTGCGCCAGAAGGCCGGACGCACGTGTTTTATTACTCAGGGAGACACAACCAACCCCCCGGACCACGTGCAGAGACGAGACAGTTTGAATATATCGATGGCGGACTACAAAACGAGGGGAGAAAGGAAGGAACGAGGCAGTCAGTCGGGAGCAGTCAGACGCGGCAGTCAGCCCCGAACAGGGAAACGGAGCAGTTGGTTGGAGGTCCTTCCGCGAGACGTCCGGTTTTCGGAGCCGGACGACGGGAGTTCGACGCGAGCAGTCAGTTGAGAGAGACGTCAACGAATCAATCAGCCGAAGTAACGAGCAGCAAGTGGCACGGAAGTTCGGTACTGCCACCCCGGGATGCGCAGATAGGCAGTCACGACAGAAAGGGGTCAGCCAGATCCGGACGCGAGTTAACCAGCCAGTTTACCGCAGAAGCCAGTCAGTTCCAGTCAGTTGCAACGCACCGAGGAGGGGAGAGTCGAGTGGTGAACTTCACCGAGAAGGCCACGTCGAGCTAGTGGGAGTGTCCAGTGCAGCCTGTGCCTCGAAGGGCAGGTGGGGATCCACCCACACCTGTGTGGATCCTTCGCCGGGACGTGGTGGGGCAGGGAACAGTCCGTTCCTGCCCTACATCGAGAACGGGAGCGAGGGACGAGCCCTAACGGAGGGCGTCCGCTCAAGAAGAAGCCAGCCGCGTGCAACAGACCAATCACAGAGGCCGACAAACGGGACGTACGGCGGGAAGCATCCGAGAAAACCCGGGCAGACGGCCGACGAGACTCCGAGGGAGCGGAGTGATTCCGGGAGAAACGACCGCGGCAGCCAGCCGCCATCAGACGCAGAGTCCTGCCAGTTCCAGCTCACCAGACCTCAACTGCAGGACCAACTAAGCCAGATAAGTACAGTCATCCCGCGAGTGTGAAGGACCCTGAGTAGTTATCCCGCGAGTGCAACGGATATTTGGAATCACCCAGCAAGTGCGAAGAGTATTCCCCCCCCCCCCCACGACGCGAACAATACGGAGCATACGTATAAAAGGGAGGGAGTTGTCTCGAGAGCTCGTGTGTCAATTATAACTTGTTCCAGCAATAATAAAACTGGAGATTTTTCTTGAACTCTCAATCGCCATGTGTTGATTCATTAGTAAATTGGACCTTTAGACAACAGTGTCAACACNGAACTCTCAATCGCCATGTGTTGATTCATTAGTAAATTGGACCTTTAGACAACAGTGTCAACACCTTCGTCCAAAATACAGCTTTGGTAGTTGTCAACCTTGTGAGAGACCTAAACAGGTATACTTAATTCTTAATATCGTACTCGTAATAGTCGCATATTTCGTCGTAAATGTGTAGTTAGATCTCAAATCGTCCCGATTACAAGATATTAGGTTTAGCAATGCGTTTTAGGATACCAGGTGTCTTCTGTGGCGTAGGTATGGAAATACAGGCGATACAGCTGCGTCCGGGCCCTTAGCCAAAGGAGGCCCCGATGTCAGTGTTTGCATCCGGTTCTTTGGTTTGTAGTTATGCCACCAATTGTATTGTAAGGATGTGTAACTAACCTAGCAGACCGCCGCTCAGCTACTCGTACAAAGCCAACGATATAGTAGCAAATTAACTACCACTATATTAATCACACGTGTTACACAAAGAAGGAATGCTGTTAAAAATGAACTGAACCATACGAATCGGAAAGTTGCATTTAAGATCATAGAATAAAATACAACTGTGTGATAAATTACGTAATGTAGTGAGGGAAAGGGAAGGTGTAGCGAGGCCTTTGCAGATAGGGCGATTGCTGATTGGTCGAAAAAGTTACTACCAAAGTGAAGGGTGGTGCTGTAACAAGTATTTTGATGAAAGGAACCTATGTGTGACTCTACGGCGCTGCCACCCTCGAGACTTCTGTAATGTCGCGTGCCGGATATGCACGTCACGAATGTAAGGAGTTCCTCATCTCCGAGTGATACGGCACAGCGTCCCTCACGCATTCTGCGGTATTGATTCGTTCGCACCCACGTGCCTTGCGAGTGGGGGTATCTCAGATGTAACACTTGTACTGGTCACGGCAGCTGCTCGAAGTTGCCAACCACCTACTTTGAGTCGAGCATGACAACGGCGCAGGTGGTTTTCGCACGCTTTAGCACTGCCCTGGTACATCGCAGGCCGTAGGTTACTCATATCAGAATACTTGTTACAACACACACTCACGGTTGATTCGCGCTTTTTTAAATTAAACCTTTGATAAATCACCCCATAAATGAAGTGTTTGGTTGTTTCTTAAATAATGTAATGCATCTCAAGTGTTGTGTACTTGCGTTAACATAAAAGCACCTTATTTTCGGTTAAATTGAACTTTTACTTATAGTTTATCTATAAATTGTGATATATTATTTATTTTTACTTACGAATGCAAACAGAGAGGTGTATTAGTAATGTCTAGTAATAAATCGTTCTTGTGCTACATATTATTAAAGTGGGTGGACACGAATTCGATGCCTTGTCCCTTTAGTGTAGTTTTAAGCTTTGTTTGAGGCGGATGAATAGTCTGGAAGTAGAGCTTTAACATGGCTTCAGAAAAGTTGGAAGTAACCGTGAATGGACTACAGCACTGCCTATTTTTTTTTTCTATTTGCCTTTTATTTCAAATTTAAGGTGCATTAAATGCATGAAGAAAATAATGTATTTTCTGCTGTCGTTAGAGGTGAGAGTTGTTCGTGCACGTAGCTGTTGAAACGCATTTCAAACACTCGCTGCCTCCTTACTAATTCCCACATACTGCCCCACGCGTGCGTGACCCTACTTTCCAATTCAGCCTTGGACCGGGAGAGGGGAAAGAATTCGGGACGACCTCCTAGAAGTTCGGCGAGATGGGAGGGGAAAGATGTCCTAGGGCCACGCTCCCTAAGGACACATCCTCGAGGCGAGGGCTTCAGGACGAAGTTGCAAAGGGGGGTGGAGGGGCAGGGAGCAGATGTGATGGATACAGGGCAACACTCGGCCCTGCTGGAAGGCCTCGGGGGTTATTGCGTTTCCGTCGCTTGCCCGGAGGAACAAGGTGTTCGAAACAGTTTAACGACGAGCAAGGGGTGAGGAAAACCATTTATCATTACTTCCTTTTTTTTCTCGTGCTTCTTCTGTTTCGCTTCTATCGATTTGTGTTCTGCAGTGATTTCTGTAGACAGGACCTCAAAGTTTCGAGTCAAGACGCGAATAAGTAAAATAATAAAATAAGTATATGACTTGATAAGTATAACGCCTTTTAACTTCGCGAGGTTGATCTGGAGACGGTTCACGCACCACGAAAGTAAGCTAAACGTTCATCTAAAAATGACACACGTCCACTTATTTCTCGGGACTCAAACCCAGAACCCCACTTTTTGAAGGCGATTTTGACCAGAAGTTTCGCGCATGAGGCAACTTCAAAGTGATATTCAGCAGACTGGTGACCTGTAACTGGTTGCATTGCCGATTTGATGGACAACACTGTTCCTGGCCAACCTGACAAAATGTCTTCCGGCGAATAGTGGTGGAATGAGTAGAGTGGAGAGGTTTGGGAGGTCTCGAGAGCCAATGAGTGAGAGTCGATGTGGATATGGAGCAGCGCTAGAATGCAAGAGCATGTTGAAACAGGGGTTGCCAGAGAAAACCCGCCAACCAGCGGCATCGTCCGGCACGATTCCCACGTGCCAAAATCCGGGACTGACCCGGTCGGGGATTACACCCGGTTCGCCTTGGTGGGCGGTGAACAATCTAACCTCTCAGCTACCACGGCCTCTGAGAGACCCAGGGAGTCTGTGACCCTGTAACTCCCTAATTACGTACTAAAGTAAGCTAAAAGTTCATCTAAGAACGGCACTTCCACTTCTCGATCGGAACTCTAACCCAGAGATGTTGTTCATGAAGGAACCATCAAGGATTGCATACAAAAATAGTGTTACGCGCTGCAGCTCGCACCGGCCGTGGGGAGCTCCCGTTATGTGCGGTCTGGCTCTTTGAGGCGTGACTCACATCGACACTCCCCTCCCCCTGC
>NQII01006274.1:39341-51105 GCA_002778355.1 Clitarchus hookeri
TGCCCCATCAGGCATCCTCCTCACAAAGCCATGGATGCATTCCCGCCCGCGAAACGCCTCGAAAGCCGGGCCTCCTGAGAATGCTGCTCCGGCTACAACGCGGGCCCGCGCACCACCGCCGCGCCGGTTGAATTTTTCATCGTCCTCCGTTGCGCGGATATCTTGGCTGCCGGCTGGACGCAACTATCTCTACTTAAGGTGGCCGACTGCCCAGGCTGCCAAACGGAGTGCAGAGTATCGCCAGAAAATATCATATTCAATAGCTATTTAACGGGTATGGGGAATGTCTGCTTATGAATAGCACCTAAGAAATGTTACACGCGCGTAAATAATTATCAGTTCCTCCATTTCCTTTAAAAAGTTTTTTTTTTTAGAGGAAACAGTTAAATTGCGTGACCTCTGATCAACCATAAAAGTAGGATATAGTTGAGTTTACAATTAAATGGATGGACACTAATACTTCTGAAAAAAAATGGAAGGTGGATATATTGCTGGGATCCTGTCATGACTGGTCGACACTGAGAATACAAGAATCCAGGGTGTCTAACGAGATCTGCGAGTACGCCGGAAATTTAATTTAAATGAATTCGAGTAAGGTGTTTTTTTTGTACTGGGGCAACAGTTTGACAGCGTACGTGCATTAAATTCTTGGTGGCGCCCATCATGCATACAATATTATCCGCATTACAGAAAGGGCTTTATTAATAAACGTCCTGTATGAATAGTGGTTAGTCAAACGCTGCAGTCCAAACAGAGTGCGAAGTTTAGTTTCCCGCATGAGCGCGTGAAAAGATAATGTTACGCACCGACTGCCGCAATGGGCGCGGCCACTGTGTTAACTTGTTATGCGCGACCCGGCTCTGTGGGGTGTGACCCTCCTCGACCCTCCCCTCCCCCAGGCAGATCCGTTCACTGCTCTGTCGCCGGGCGGCAGGGAATGACCTGGCTGGCGTCCCAGTCCCTCCCCTCCCTGCCGGAGGAGCCGACGACTTGGGGGGGGGGAGGATGAGCAAGAATATTCTGGCGACTGTCCCTCGGCGAAACGCGGCATTTGGGGAAATTTCTCAGCTACGGCCGACGACACTTTAAATACCACCACACCTGGAAGGTTGGCAGTCTTTGAAGAAACTATCTGGCTGAAGTTCGGTAATCAGGTAAAGTCTGGTGCCGCGAGGGACATCATCGGAAAAGGCGGACAACGGTGGAGGTTGCGAGACGACGGCTGACGAGTGTTTCTGCGGTGTGGATGGACGAGAGGGCGTGATATATGACGAGTTGAAGACTACTGTGAATGAGGGCGCTCGGATATCTCTAGAAAATTTGAGACTGGTGGAATCTGAACTGAATTGAGGTGGGATTGTATTAACATGTGATGCGGACTTTATTGTAAATATTGTAACTGTAAAATATGTACATAGAATTTATAAAATAATTCAATAGGTTCTAATACATCGTTTATTGGGAATGATTATAGTTATTTGATTGCATTAATTTCTTGGAGGTAAATAGTATTGATTTAATTTATTAATTGTAAATAACAGGTGATAGCAATACATCGAAAGTATTTTCTGTGCAGTTATTGTACATAAATTAGGAAATAATAACTATCTCTTTTATTTAATTAAGACTTCCATCCGTTAAAGAACCTGGTTAAAACCGCTTGCTTTGTAGAAATTGTAACAATTACAAGAACTAGTCTCATTTTTTGCGCTGTATCTAAGGTTTACCTCGTAACATAATGTGACTATGATTAACCTCTTAATTTTGTGAATTCTTGCTCCAGAAAATTATTAACATAGACTAAATGGAAAGGCAAATAATTTGCAAAGTCCCAAGACGCAGATATACTGATCTGACCCAAATAAATAAATGTTTCCCTCTTTGGCTGGTCTGACACAGAGTAAACAATTTTTTTCTTCTGGCTATTCTGAGTCACAGAAATATATTTTTTTTGCAATGCCACCTTTATTCTCTGCATAAACAAAAGCCACACTGTGCCAGAGGCTATGTCAGTCCTACGGTGAAGATTTCGGAATTCTTGTCAACATTTTAATGATATTTCATTAATTGTTTCGTAAGTACATTAAACGGTTCAGATTTTATTTTTCATACCTACTGCATTTTAGCGTGAATAGTTATTAGACCATCTAGTTATTTCTACATTTTTCTCGTTGATTTATGGGGAAATTAAAAAAGCTAGGTGCGTAATTCAGGACGCGCTTTGGAACGGGAGAGATTATTTTATAAGCCTATCCCATAAAAATTCTCTTCCAGACGCAACTGTCATTGCGCCTGTTTCAGATTTATTTTTGGAAATTCAATTCACCTAGTGTACAAAAAAGCACTTAAATATATTTTCAGAATATGTTTAAATTTTAATTGCCATTAGTTAATTTTTCGAAAGTAGTTAATAATGCACTCCCATTTCCCCAAAGTCATAAACTATTGAAAGCATTCTACCGTTGTTAATTTCGGGTTACCATGTAATATAGGTATACTTTGAACGAGTCAGAATTTAAATAGTAAATTTTAGCGCACTTTGTTGCTCAAAACTGATACATTCGAGGCAGTTTCTGTTCCTCATCTTTAAGAATATCTTCCGAATTCTTGTATGATTATCCTTTATACATAAAAATAATTATGATGCCTGTCATTTTGCTAAATGTGTGGCGAACAGTCAAACATAACTACATATATGAAAGTTTATCGTAATCGATACCGTGAAGGCCTAGCAACGCGAAAATTGCATTTAATTATTTTGGTAACAAACCCAAGCATGCAATGGATGAGACAGGCTTAATGTGTATTTACGTAATGAAAATCACGACTGACTACTTTATATCTAGCATACTTTGTAATGCCAAATTGTAGCTGTTTAAATAAAATCCTAATAGGCATAGTTATTATCCAAATTTTCTTTATTGGGTGTTTCAAATAAATTAGCTCACATGAAAATTTTCATGATATTGTACTTAAATGTCCTGGTTAATATCTTGTTCAATAAATGTGTGAGTTAGCCTGAATTAACTAGAAACATTTGGTGACTTAAGAGGACACCCTATTTCAACTATTTCATAAATCAGTCTGTAGGATTACGGTTATCTTAATTGATATGATTCTCAGATCTTTAAGCAATAATGTACCGTAATAATATAAGCCTAAAAAATTTAAGGAAGACTTTTAATAAAAAAACTCTATTGCTATCTTAGTTTAAATATGCAAGAAATTAAACACCATTAGTCCTGTACAACTATTCTTAACATCTGTATAATTGGAGTAACCAGTACAACCCACGGTTATTATGGCTTCCCACCTATCTGGTGCTTGAAATGTTGCAGAGGGTTCCAAATACTCGTTTTTCTAAGACACTATTCAACGTGCGTGCAATGTGCTGATCTACGAAAAGAACACACACTTTAGATGAGGCCTGTTGAGTGCTTTCAAGATGTCGCGCATGTTAGCAACACTATTTCAGAACACTCCGAAATGGCTAATAACAGCTTTTTCGAAGTGCTGTATCTCAAAATATATGCGCCAGATACACACAAAACTACTCGAGGGCCCTGCGTTGAACCTTCGTACTGACTTTCCATCAATAAAATAATAGGGTCACCGCTAGAAGTCCCATAGGTACACGCAGTGCGACGAGAACACTGCGCGCCAGTTCAGAGCCTTGCGCTTAGCGGCGATTGCACACTTGACGCGCGTGGCAGTGACGCCCTTATCGCTTCCGCGCTTCTCGGTCTCAATCGAGGGAAAAAATCGCCAGGTAGTCGGGGGCCTTATGCAGTTCCTATCTCCAGTTCTCCTAAGAGTGCTATGTACTCGGCATACTGCTGGCGTATCCTGGCCGCCTTCTCATTGCGAAAACCGGGCGTCGGTTTGCACGGTCGGTCGCTGGCGTCTGCAGAGACCCTCTAAAAAAAAAATGAAATTCTCGCTAATCTGCGAACTTTTCCGGCCCGGAAGAATACTGCGCCCGTGGCAAAGGTCACTGGGGCGTTTCTTCCTCGCAACAAACAGTGCAGCTACAGTTTTTAGACATAAGCTTAGGGCCTAGATGTAGAGCGTAAGCTGCCCCGACCCTCCCCAATATTGTTTAAAAAATACCGAGCCCTGGATTTTTGGAAGTATTTTCACGCTGATCACCGTTTACATTATAGATCTGGGGCACTTACTGAAGCTGCAAAACTGTTATATACATATATTAGTTGAGCTCTACGTAGCGATTCCTCAAGATGATGCTATTCAAAAACTTTCTTAAAACGCTAATATAGACGACAGTGTCTGCCGCCGGGAGTGGCTAGCTGGTTTGTCGACAATACAGATATTCAAAGATATTATTTGGCTGTTGCGGGGTGCGAGAATCAAAGAGGAACAAAGACAGATTTCAAAATTAAAGACGGGGCATTTTGCATGTATGTTACAAGCGGGAAGAGTTTTACGCGGTGACATAACGTAGGCAAACACAAAATACCAGTTCCATAATGTAATTATGTTGTGTAGCTGATGTTCATCCTGCATCGCTCAAGATTAACGAGAACAAGGAACGTCCCAAAATATTATGATCTTAACAGCTCTGTGAAGTTAACGAGGCCTAGTAAATATTAATGCGACAGGAATAGTCGCATCAATCAAAATAATTTCTAAGTGAGAATTTCCAATGGACAAATAATTAGCATAACAACTGCAAATGCAGACCTTGTTAGATATGAGACAAAAAACATTTTCGTATGTGATTTAGACAAATAATACTCTGCGAAATTTATTTTGTGGAACTTTACAATTTTCTAGTATAATTTTCAACTGCATCAGGTAAAAAAAAATTTCCCGATAATTAAGTGAACTACTGAGAGGGTAAAGTTTAAAATCTTACAGATTTGTTTCAAATTTCACTTATCAGAAGAAAACATACAATTACTTGTATTTTATCACGTTTTGACATGGTACTTGTTATTTATTGATAAATATATACTCAGACCACTTGCGGGCTTTACAAAATATAGTTAATTGTAGGCATTAATATAAGTAATGACTATTTATAATTTCAAATTTCTGTGACAAGCACGAAAACGGTGTAACAACTTACATGTAAATTTTTTTGCCGTATTAAAGATAACTATTCTGCATCAACGCACAACAAATTTAAAATCAGCCATCGTAATAGTACGTAAGCATTCATGCAACACTTTAGTTGACAGCCACTCTCTCGACTTTTAACCATGCTTCACTAACTCAATAGAAAACATATTTTTTTTTTTTGCCTCGCGCAAAGTAAATATGTTAGGAAATACGTAAAACCATAATAAACTAAAAAAATTCTACGAAATTTTTAACAAAAATCATAGAGGTCTGCCATTTTCTATCTGCTGAAGAAACAGTAGTCGAATTTATTTCACAGTCGTCGCTTCCGACTGCAATCAGGGAGCTGAGGACGAGTAGGCCTTTAGCCCTGTTATAAGCGTAGTTGCTCAGCATTTACAAACCTTTGAAGTTCGGACACATGTAACAACCGTCCACGCATGCTAAGAAAATAAAGGTGTACATACAGGCGCGTCGCAAAGTTACCGATGCATGTAGGAGTTTAGGGTCTGACATAGCACACACACATGCATCGGTCTGCACGCACTTGGCAATCGCACACCGCCGCCCTTGTCATCTACTCTGCAACTCGGATCCTTCTGAGACACCTAGCCTGCTTGTAACAGGACTTAAGGCTCTCTTGTCCCTATCTCCCTGAATGCAGTCGGAAGTGATGCCTGCAAAATAAATTTGACGACTGTTGTTTTAGCAGATAGGAAATGGCAGACCTCTATGCTTATAGGAAGGCTTATGGTATTATTGACCTCGCTGCCCTGCTCGATTTCGGGAACGATGCCTGTGATATGAAATTGGTGACTACAGTTTCTTCGGGTGGGAAATGGCAGTCAATTATGTTTGTAAGTGTGTTTAGGACGTGCTAGACCCAAGGTCCTGTTCGTCGTCAGGGATGATGTCTGTGTTATGAATTTGGTGACTGCATCTTGAAGAGTTAGGAAATTACAGCCAGCTAATGCTTAAAGCGGGCTAAAGGCATACTTGACACTGCGGTCCTTTTCTTCGTTGGGGTTGATGCCGATGTAATTAATTTGGTGACTGTATCTTAAACAGTTTGTAAATTACAGCCAGCTATGCTTAAAGCGGGCTAAAGGCATACTTGACACTATGGTCCTTTTCTTCGTCGGGGTTGATGCCGATGTAATTAATTTGGTGACTATGTCTTAAACAGTTCGGGAATTACAGCCAACGATGCTTATTAGAGGACTTAAAGCATACTTGTGCGCTCGTTGCACTTCTAGGCTAGCGTGTGTTAGCCGGCTTCGCTCCATGCCTCGCTGAATGCAAAGACATGTTGCAGATACAGAAGTGCGCACTCTCGCGTGTGATCTTCGCGCATGCGCGTCGCTGCGCAATCGCCTCTGCATGGGTGCATATAACTTTTATATAGAGACGCAGTCCACCTAAATGTTATACATATTTTATTTTATGAACGGTAGAACAACAATATTTTCTATATATAATTTTTTTATATATTACCTTATATAACTTTTTTTATATTGGTGGCCTGTCTAAATTTTTTTCTAAATTCCAGGATGGCAATCTCTATAGATGTATTCGACGTTAAGCACCCTCCTTTTCTATATGCTGCCGTAGTATTGTGGTCAGGACGCTCGACCGTCGACCCAAAGGGTGCCGGATCGACCCTGCGTGCCTCCGGCATTTTTTGAGTTCCTAATCAACCTATTAAAAAAAATTCTAGCACTGCTAGTGGCCGCCGAGAGAACTAAACTTCCCGAGGCCAGCGCACCCCTGCAGGAAGTGACGTGATTACAAACACAAGATGCCCGCCCGGATACCAGCGCTTCTAGCCGTAAACTGTAGAACTCTAGATCAGCACACACTCTGGTGGCAGGCACGAGAATTAAAGATGACCACCTAGAGCATACAACGGCTACGAGGGAATGTCTAAGTTGGAGGACGTAGAAGGCGAGAGAGAGAGAGAGAGAAAAGGGGTGGGAGAGATACAAGAAGGAAATATAGAAGGCAAGAGAGAAGGGGTGGGAGAGAGACGAGATGAAATGATAGAGCATGAAAGAAGCAATATGGAATGACAGAGCATGAGAAAACCTAGATGGAATGACAGAATTGGAGTAAACCAATTGGAATGATAGAGCATGAGAAAAGCAAGTGGAATGATAGAGCAGGAGGTTGGGAAAAAAGGGGGTAAAGGGAAAATTTTAGGGAAAACAAGACGGCCTCCATTGGCTAGGAATGACAGAGCATGAAGTTTCGGCGTGACGTCATCCAATATGGCTTCCATGACTCCGCAGCCCCAGTCCCTGTCTCAGAAGGAATATTTCCCTTAAACCCATGGCCTTATGTAGCACTACTGGTATGCGAATTTTGGTAAAAAATGGTACCGAAAATGTGACATAATTATTCAATTTTCTCTCCTAGCACTAGCTTATAAAAGGGCCAGCAAAATAGGATCTCTGTATGCATAATTTATGTTTTTAATGAATACTGTTAACCTACAAAATTTGGTTGAATTTTATTGTATTGTTTAAAAGAAATAACACAGTAATCGAAATTAGTGTGTTTATATAATCGAAATTTAAAAAGCCGCACCTAAATCTTGCAAGTTTGCATTGCTTACCGAAGCACTACCTGTGTAAAATTTGATGGGAATCGGTTGATTTGCATAAAACCTCCATTTTTTTATGTCATGATTTTTAAAAATGACGAACGGAAAGGTTATGTATTAGCACGTTTGACTGTTGTCATAGATAGTGCCAGCATATACATTTCGGCTGTTATTTTCTAAATATGTGACTAACCCCTTAAATAATATAAATTTAAATGGAATACAAAATCTACTTTCTCGTGAATTTGGTGGGGGTTATACAATTGTTTCCCAAGACATGGCATAAAATTTTAATTTTGCATGTGGTGCTATCTTTTAAAATAGCATAGAAAAAAGTTTATATACAAGCTCGTTTGATGCTTGCATAGATACTGACAGGATACAAAGTTAATTTGAAATCGGCTTTTTTTTCCTTCAATTTATGCACAACGATACAGCGGCAATGACTTAACCAGGAGAAAATATGTTTTAATAAAAAACACACAGAACTTTTCATCGTACTAACAGCATATACTGTGATACTTCGACCTTGGTTTTGGAAAATACTCGAGGGTTTTGCCTGTATACTAAAGATGAAGTGGGCAGATTATCGTCTCCAGTACATGCACCCAATATTGACCTACCCCACACCAATGCCACTGTCTAAGTCACATGGTCAACAGTGATGCACGTGTCTGTTTATTTCTTAACTAGCGAACCGGCCCGGCTTCGCCCGGTAACAGTTTAGTTTTTACAGCGATACTTTGAAAGACAAAAATTGTTACTGTGGGTCATCCTTAAAAGAAAAACACATGCTATCGTAAACTTTTCTGTGGGCCTTTTTGAGAGCTACAATTCTGTAGTACATTAAATTGATGCATATATTTTGGTTTAGTCAGCGCAAGCCACGTAAGCGCCCTGAAAGCTGTTTCTTACGACTTGATTACAAACTGTTCGACATTTCTATACTATCCTTACATTAAATAAAAATTAATTATACATCAAAACCTTTCTCAAGAAATTCTCTAAATCTCTAAATGATGTTGAAAACCGCATCAAAATCCATCAAGTAGCTTAGAAGTACTAAGCGAATACACAGACAGACGCGGATAAGCGACTTTGTTTTATACTATTTAGAGATTTTCAAAAGGCAAGTTCTGTATATATTAATAAAACGGTTTTACCAATTTGAATGAGTGAAGTGATTTGGGCGGCTCTTAAAAGCGAGGTCTTGAGAGCCGATGAGGGTGATAAAGGTGAGTATGGAGCAGCACCGGAATGAATGGGTGGGGGAAACGGGAGATCCCCGAGAAAACCCACCGACCAGCGGCATCGACCGGCACGATTTTAAAAACCGAGCTCGAAAATGAATGGCCAAAATTTTTGCTGCCCACATTAAACTTTCCCTTCCTTCTATTCTAATAGACTTATGGAACCGTGAGTAATTGTTATTAAAGGTCACAATAACCATTTGCAATATACCTGTAGGTATTACAGGGCGTCTTGCAGGCCCTGTGTAAAGTGTTGAAAGCGCCTGATTTACCAGTCGTTTTTCTGCACGAGTTCATATTGAGATATACGGCGGTAAATAACGTATCGTAACGTGCTGGGCGCATGGGGCGCGGTCTCTTCACACTTTTTGTATCAAACCTTTGAAAAACGACACCATATGAGACGTGTTTGGTTGTTTCCTAATTACGTCATGCACTACAAGAATTTTACTCTTGTGGTAACATTGACGTACCTTATTTTGGGTTAAATTGAAAGTTTGTTTTTATATGTGTTATTTATAAATCACAATATTTAATTTGTAATCAATATGAATTAAAACAGTTAGAAAATAGATGTGCTGGTAGTATCTAGTAAGAAATAGTTTTTATGAAAAATGTTGGTACTTTGAGTGCGCAAGAATGCTGTGCGTTGTACCTCTCGTGTCATTTTGCAGCCACTGATAAGATTTGTTTGAATGAAGCGTCTCCTTTCCGGTCATAATGCAACTCAATCTCATTTGTATAAGCTTCATATAGTCTCTAATCCTTCCTGTGTATGTGGGGCCCCTAGTGCAGATTTTACCCATCTTTTGTTTCATTGTTCCACTGGAGGCGATAGAAGTTCGTTGTATGCTGCTCTTCGTAGGCTTCGTGTGATTTTTCCTGTCTCTTACCCTTCGGTACTTTTTCATGACCCTCGGGTATCGTTCTCGCTCAGTTTTTACTTGCGCACAGTCTTGTTATTTGATCTTAAGAATTTGGTGTCCCGTTAGATATCCTCGGTGATCGGCCCAATCTTTCCTTGTTATCCCTTGTTCCATGGCCTTTCTTTCCCTCAAAGGTTGATGGGCCTCTACCAAGAAGAGTAGTATTGTGATCCCGTCTAGTATTTCTCCTTCATTATCCTCTATTTAGCTGCCTACTGTTTTTTTGTTTTTGGACGTGGGTTTCGCTGTTGGCCACATTACCACCAAAAAAAAATGCAGCCACTGATAAGATTTGTTTGGATGAAGCGGAGGAATACCATGGCAGCATAACTTTAGCAGGACTTCAGAAAAGTTGGAATTAACCGTGAGTGGACTGCAGACACAATATCAGGAAGGACAGCGCATCGCTAGTTCGAACAGTCTCTGAACATTGTTCCATTGTAATGAGAAAGGTAGCGGACGGAGCTCAAGAATGGATCACGACGTTTTAAAGGCACGTGTGGAAAGAAATCCATGCACCACCGTCAGGGAACTAGCCCAATACGTCAAGTTTTCCAGTTCAGCCACTTTCGACCATCTACAGCTAATAGGAGAATTAAAAAAACCTTAATATGCACCGCGTGAAATAACGGACCACCACAAACGACAGCGAGTGGACATCTGCAATAACCTGTTGGTTCGTCACCACAGTGAACTATAACTCGATCGTATCCTGACGTGTGGTAAGATCCTGTGCGATTGGCATAAGCGAAGTGACAGTGGCTGGACTTGGTGAAACCGTAGAGGGAAAATGGTGTAGAGTGCGTGCCCGAGGTGCACAGTAGCCACTCCGTGTCCCAACACTGAACTGATTTCTCTGCCAGTACAACTATCATCAACGACGTGGATAGCATCCAATGTTAGAACACGGTTTATTTAAACAAGTGCTTCGAGACGTTTGCATACTTACTCTAACCAAATTTTAGCGCAAGTAGATTAAATTCAAATTGATAAAAGCATTTTATTCCTATAATAGGGCTTGTCTTACGAACGAGATGGCATTTATTTCAATCGTATTATTATTCACGAAGTATAATGTCGGAGTGGATCATTCTGCAAAAGTTACATCGCCGTTTCAATCATGGTACCCCGTGTGTCTGTCTGATTTTTAAAACATGTTCACTTCAAAAAAAAATATTTGTTCTGCGGTAGTGTGCTTGTTGGAGCACCATAAATGGTCACGTCGGTACTACAAAAGGAGTTTTGGGCACTCTCGCCTTCTAGGATTCGCTATTTTGAAAGCAGTGGCTCAGGCGAACACTGCTAGAAGAGGGATTCAGGGCCACAGGATAAGGTTGTGATTTCCCCTCGAATTATTCAGGACGAGGTATTCAAATATAAACACTGAGTTAAATATTCATTCTCGTGCATCGTCACTCAAGAATTTTTTGCCACAACGGCGTACGCAGTGAGTCTTTTATTTATTCTACAATTTGCCGGACACCGCAACCCCCTAGTTTAATAAAGCATAATATTAACGTTGCCTTGGAGATCGCTACGTAAAACTCATACTTGTGTTCCGAAAGCGGACAGCGTGAAACGCAAATCTGTCTCGGCGGTATTGTTTATTGGCGTGATATTTGCCTCGTAAAATTTTGCCTATTTTTTTCTCTGAGAATTTGATAAAATAACGACGTAATTTGAGCGCATTTCTTGAATTCTGAAACTAAATCAGCACTACTTTTAAAAAATTCGTTCGCGCTTCTTCCAGAGCGAGATGCCCCCGCAGCAATCTCGCCCAGTGCTCGAGTCAAGAAGGTCTGAGTGTGCCCTTGCATGAATATTAACGTATTTCTCCATCGCTGTCTTCTTCGCCCTCTCCAGCCTCCTTGTTTGCACTCCTCTTCTCCTTGCATCTTCTTCTC